>JAOVVB010124303.1:0-12434 GCA_028570985.1 Heterobranchus longifilis | reverse complement strand
TTAGTCATTTTTTATGCTTTTTTCATGCTGAATGACTTATTTCCAAAAAACGTATGAGCACATCTCTGGTAAACACAGGATTTAAAGTGTTGCATTTGCATGCAGGGTTTTAAGGCTTTTTGGGCAGCACCTAAGGACAAATGTATCTTTATCTTTATCTTTTATCTTTGCATTTATTTAGTTGTGCGTGTAATAAAATAAAACCAAAGAAATACGATCAAAAAAGAAAAGCACAGGTGGGATGAAAAAAACCCTTGAGGGCTTGTGAAGGAACCACCTAACATTGAAATGAATAATAGTTTTACATGTTTTCCATCAGTTTACATTTACTATTTAAGTACTATTACTATTTAAAAAATGTCTAAAAAAGGTGTGTGTGTGTGTGGGGGGGGGGATCAATGCAATTTCCAAACAAGAAATACTGGAGATAAAAAAGAAAAGTACAAAAAACAATTATATTATTATCTGCTACAGCTTTTCCACATTTTTGTACACAGATATGGTAATAATAATGGTCCAAAATTATCTGAAATTACGTAATTTGTATTGTAGAATGTTCTTGCGGGAGCAAACCTTCCACCAAATACACACACCTGAAGACCTTTACAGACCAGGCGCATATTTTTCATGTGATTAAATTACACGTCAGTATGTTTTTTCGAACTGTTGTTTTTCTTGAGTACTTTTACACAGAATGCGAATATTACATATTTTCTGATCTTTCGCACCACGAATAAAGTTTTCAACCAATCGTGTTGTGTTGTTTACTAATGAGGATAAGAAAACAACAACACGGAGGCTCCTATTTACAGTCTGTGGTCCAAATCAGGACGGAAAACTTGATTACTCCTTTCAATCTAAAGGCAGCAGATCCACTCCTTCCTTTTTACCTTTCACAATAAAAGCCCGAGACATATATACCTCCTTTCAATCTAAAGGCAGTGCATAGCAGATCCCCTCTTTCCTTCTTAACTTTCACAATAAAAGCCCTACACATATATATCATGTAACTGTTTACCAGAGGAAACTCAAAATTTATTTTTAACTGTTCATTTTAACTGACAGTAGCTTAATATTAAACTCTCCAGCAGCTGTCCTCTGGGTCATGTGACCCTCGGGGAAAGAAAAGATCTCCTCTCAGTAGTTGCTCCTCTGCCTGCATGAATTGTGAACCTTTTATTGAATCATTGTTGCAAATTTGCATCGCTGCCAGTATGAATAGTTTTGATGCAAAATATTCGCTGTGATTATTTTGCAGTTTTGTGTCTTTATTTGTCACGTCCCCGGTGTTTAACGGCCTTAAGTCTTCCACAAACTTAAAAAAGCTGGCGTGATTCTTTGTGGAGAAACTCAGTTTTACAGATCTGTCAATCAACTAATCGATGAGTCGACAAAGTCATATGAGTGTTAGTCGACTAAGAATTTCAGCCCTAGTCCAGACCGGCTTCTGGCTGCCGAGGCCACAGCTCAGCTGGGAGAGGCCTCTTCTTTACTCACTATTAAATTGTCAAGAAGTGCCTGTGACAGATATTAATTTCATCTGATGGATGAAATTTCCTTTATGATTTTCCTACCGCCCTCCTGGTGGGAAGCATGCTGCCAGAAAGAAGTTTAATAAGCCGAGGAGCCGGCGGTTACTGCCGACAATGCTTCCAAACAGCTCAGTGGTGCTGATAAAACACCTTCAATAAATAACATTTGCTGCAGCGGTCTCTTCGGACACACTGTGTTTGGAGCGCACACGCAGCTGGTGGCTGCGTGTGTGTGCAGGCATGCAATATTGTTTGGTCTAATAATAGATTTCCACAGTGGTGGACCAAGTATTCAGATCCTTTACTCAAGTGAAAGTACTAATACCACACTGTAAAAATACTCTGTTACAAGTAGAAGTCCTTCATTCAAAATGTTACTTAAGTAAATGTATGTAAGTACAAACAGGAAAATGTACTTTAAGTATTAAAAGCAGTAAATCTTCACATTTCTTAAAGCTGGAATAATTCAATGTTTTAGCATGAAAAATGACTTAAACAATCAAAATAGTATCTAATTAATTATCTGTCAATTATTTCATCTGTACTTAAATATACTGTTGGGTAGTTTAATCTACATCAAAGCATAGATATGTTATACCATATTTCCTTCATTTTGTATGCAAATATCTTAATTAGTAAAGTAACTAGGGCTGCAGCTAACAATTATTTTCATTATCTATTAATCTGTAGATTGTTTTCTCGATTCATCGATTAATCGTTTTGTCTATAAAATGTCAAATATTACTGTCAAAAAGTGAAAAATGTCCATTCTCAGTTTCTCAATCCAAGGTGATGTCTTTAAATGTTTTGTTTTGTCCAAAATCCAAATATATTCAATTTAATATGATAGAAAACAGAGAAAAATCCAAAGATATTCAGTTTAATATGATGGAAAACTGAGAAAAGCAGGAAATCTTCATATCTGAGAGTCTAAAAACAGCATTTTCTGACATTTTTGCATGAAAAATAATTATCAAAATAGTTAGCAATTATTTTTCTGTCGATCGACTAATCGATTGGTCGACTAAACATTGCAGCTCTAAAAGTAATTAGTAACTAAAGCTGTCAAATAAATGTAGTGGAGTAAAAAGTACAACATTTCCCTCTGAATTGTAATGGAGTAGAAGCAGGGAAGGGAAATACTTAAGTAAAGTACAAATACCACAAATTTGTACTTAAATACAGCATTTGAGTAAATGCACTTTGTTACATTCCACCACTGGATTTCCACACTAAAAAAACACTATCCACAGGGTCTTTCATGGTATTTACAGGTAATTGTTGCACCAAAGTAGGGGCTTTTTTTAAAAATAATTTTGCTTATTTTGTCAGTCTACACAAAGGGTTCATATCAAATGTGTAATCATTATAGATTGTTGTTACACCTGTCCATCTGTATTTTCAATATTTTCTGGCAACTGCAATAGTGGCATGAGTTTTTTTGTCCAGTATTTTAAGAGCTCATCATCAGTGGTATCAGTGATAGTGTTTATAATGTGAATTCCTGGATATTATTCTTTAGTGGTCCCAGTAGTAATGAGTAGTTGAGTCAATGATTGAGGACTATCGACACCTCGCTGTAAAAGCCTCCCGAGGACGTGATTGAGGACTGTTAGTGCCTATTCATTTTTAAAAGAGCAACGGCCCACGGGGAAACTCGAACACTCGACCGACCACCGCTGTAACTTCATCACTGGCTCAGTAAGTCAGGGACAGACTTTACAGGGCTGGTCCTGCAACAAACGCTCTCAGTATGTAGAGAATATTAAAGGACAGCTTCACTTGATGTGTCCAACTCCGACTGCTGAAGCTTCATATCAGCTTCAGATGAAAATTGAAGCCCACTGCCCAACACAAAGCTGGTTGAAAATAGGCAACTTCCTTTTAATAACAGGGTTCCTACGCAGTATGGTAAAGTGTGGAATTTGATTTTAGTAATTTCCAGGTCTGGATAAATATGGAAAAAAGAAAATAATTGTGTCAGTTGAATCAGGTTTGGCTGTTCAATACGACGATTCAACTATTTGTTCTGTGGTGTTTTATTACAGTTTGCACACGGTGCACAGCTTGTTAGATGCTTTACCACATGTAAATAAAGACAACAGATGCAGACCGCATCTCCTCTCTCAATTAACATGACTTACGTTAGTACAAACACATCGCACTTTAATTTTTCTCCCATATATATATATATATATATATATCAAGCAATGCTGTATTAATCTGACAGATGTGTGAACAGGGTTCAGCAGGAGAGTGACAGCAAAGTTCACAAGCCAAGTTAGCCCTCCGAGCTATTGCGTGCTAACTAAGCTAACAACGTGCAACAACATTTTGCCGACACATGGTATCAAAGATAAGCCAGAGACTGTATCGCATTAAGTTGCTGTGAGCTCTAAATTCACCACCCAGGCAGAAGAGATACTCACCACAGCCCCATGTAACTTCTCCTCCTCTGTTGCGAGCAGCAGCTGTACTCGTGTACACCATGACGTGAGCAGAGAAAAAGACGTTTTTAAAAGTCTTGTGTGTTCAGCTCTCAGTACTTTTGTTGCGTCTAACTGAATCTCTGTGGTTTGAAGTCTCCTGCATCGCTGTTCTTCTGCTCTTTTTACTGTTTAAGTTGTGTCTTAAGTGTGCAGAGGAAGAGACACAATTTCCTGATCGTGTTGCTTCACAATAAAAGCTTTTAAATAACAAAATAACGGGGCACTTTTATTGAAAATAATTTATAGGAAATTAAATGTCTTTTCTACCGGTCCTTTTTCGATCACTGCACACTGACGAAGAAAAAACAAACAAACAACGGCTCGGCTTGAAGAATCATTTGCATAAAGTTGAGGTCTGTTTGAAATTCAGAACCAGACAGCCCACAAGTGAAAGCGTGGTGTTTACGTGGTTGTAGGAGGCGGAGCCTGGATATTGTGGATATTAACCAGAGACCTGAAAAAAGGTCTGTGTTTAACACAAGCTTCAGAGATTTTCACGTTTTGTTCTATGACAAAAAATACATCAGTAAATACCCCGCTGGTGAATTTTGAAGCCTTTGCATGTCTTTAAAAAGACGGTAGCCTTGACTAAATGAGGCTACAGAGGTTGTCGAGGACATTAAACGTCGCCGTCAGTGGCGATGGTGAGGTGGACCGCAAAATGCACTACAGTTGGGTAGTTTGTTTATAGCCTAACATTAGCTTTTTATTTCTGGCGATTGCATTTATGCTTCTGAAATCATAAAAATGGTGTTCATATGGAGAGACTATCTTGCTATAAAAAACGTGTAAGTATCATAAACTTGTGTTCGCCACAGAGATTATTTTCTGCAATGATCCAAAATCCAATTCTAAAATCCCATCGGCTTTTTGATGAGGGAACCCATGACGACGCTAACATCCGGGTTGGCCTACAAAAAGGCGTCATGCATTCGGCTCCCTATTGTGGAGGGTTTGAGGACTCTCCAACTGTCAATTCTAGCCAATAACTGTTGAACCAATTGATTTGAAATTTGAATCCTACCGATTTGACAATTGCAGTACCAGCTGAAGTTCTCTGTGGGATTATGTGTTGTGTCAGTGTTGTGAACCTCTATACATTGTGTCTTTGTGCGCCTCAGGTGATGGTGTTTGTCCACGCTCGTAATGCCACAGTGAGGACGGCCATGGGGCTGATCGAGATGGCAAAGAACCACGGAGAAACATGCTTCTTTCAACCTGACCAGGGTCCAGACTACGGCCAGTGTGAGAAACAGGTAGAAAAGCTTTCAATGATCTCTGTTTAATCTGTGCAATTTATTCAATGGAGCCATAACTTTAGTGAATTTTGACACACACATATTTGTGCAGCTACATTAGCAAACTGCCTCGACAGTGCTGACCTGAAGCTGCCATAGCCTATTAGCTTTGTTCCACCATCCACTTTTACATAACTGTCCTCTGTTGGTGTATAAAGTTCTCCACAAAAAGCCATGGCATGTAGCCAGAGAGACAACTGCATCTCTTGAATAAACTTTCATTTGTGGTCTGTTAAGAGACATAGCTCGCTGGCTAGTAGAGATGTTACAATACCATTTTTTCAATACTGATACTACCTGAACAATACCAGTGCATAAAAAAAAAATATCATTGCTGTATGGCCTGGCTGAGGTTAAGCTCTTTGTAAAACATGAACAAATACATACAGACAATGAATGCCATAGAGCTTTCTTTTATTGTCTAGTTTGACAGCCAGTCACAACAGTCAGTCATGAAAAAGAACATAAATAAATCTAGGAATAAATAAAAAAATCCTTTAAAAAACTGTTACAGTGCAGCCAGAATTTGGTAAAATAAAAGAGCCTGGCTGTTTCCATCAGAAGCTCATTCCTCTGTGCCGGTCAACAACCGATTCTGCCCCTCTGCTGTTTACTAACCACATGTGGAGCTGATTTGTGTGCGTGTCCATGTACAGGCTGTGTGTTTGTGTGTGTCCGACTGCTCCGAGAGCAACACAGACACAGGCTCGTCTGTGTCTCTCTCTGTTTAGACACAACAGACAAATGTGTGGATAATAACGTCATTTTAAAAGCACAATCACAAACAGTAGTGACACTAGGTTATTTCTAATAAATATAGTGGATGAAATGTCATCCGTCAGATGAATGTGAACTCCAGGAGAACAGCAGGGAGAGGGGCAGGAAAATCACAAGGCTTGGCACACAGAGGATACATATTTGATCATTTATCACAATCAGATCATTTATATCATGTATAATGCATTTTACATAGATTAGCAGTGTGTTTTCATGCCAGATTCGCTCACGGCATGTGGAAAAAATAGACCAGACACTAAAATGATCACTCCATATCGTGGGTGCCGAATGGAAGCATGCAGAGCTCCCTGGCACTTTACAGCAAATCACAGCGGTTTCGCACCTGAGACCTAAGTCACCACGCTTCCTATTTTGTGAGGATAGTAAATTTCCCTGTGCTGCTTTTTGACATTTTGGAATTCCACCGTTACATTCCACATACAATGTACAACTTTAATACTTTGGCACGCCAACAAAACCAGAGGAAAAGTCACAGATGAGGACACAATTTAACATAAAACCATATTTTAGGTGTGGAATACATGCAATGTAAATAATGTCCAAGAGGAAATCCTTGTTCTTTTGGAATTTTCTTTAAAAAAAAACATGCTCCACATTTACACTGCTGCACATCCGCACAGTATCTGGTGGTAGGACCGGAACTGGCAAAGCCAAACACAACAGATTATATGACAACAGAAAAGAGAACACTGGATTTCCTGACTTGCAGCTCATCATTACTGTCACTCCACACAACACAGTATTGGTGCTATATTACATGTGTGGGCAGACATAAGAGCAGGACACTGATGTGTGTGTGCGTGCGTGTGCATGCGTGTATAATTAATGGTCTCTGTGCTGCGAGAGTACACAGAGGTGGAGCTATATTCTCCCTCAGAGGATGGTCAGTCAGACTCCGACTCCCATATTTAAATCGCCTGCAACAGAAGGCAGAGTGATAAATTTAGTAACCTTTTCCTTCGTTCCCTGGGGCTCAGCCAAGATTGATGCGCCTCTAATCTCTCCTCTATTTAAATGGGATATGTATACAAATCAGATCACTTTTCATGCTTTCTAAAACTGGAAATAGAGACTGGAGATTATGTTGGGGGACTAAAAATGGTGCGTTGTGGCCTGGTTAGTCTTTGAAACAGTACTTTAAAATCAATTGTGCAAGTGTTCCTACAATATATGTACATTAATGAATGGTGCACTAACTGTACATTAATTCACTCCTATAGCCATTCTGCCTGTGTCCCAACATAATGAGTATTATCCACTCCATTAGTCTGTCTTTGAGTGTTTGTCGGTCTCTCCTGCTCTGGTGAAGGAAGAGGCATCAGGCTGATTCCACTCTAAGCCCACACAGAGATAATGCACTGCTTATTTGCACTCTGGAAATTGCCCCACATTAATATTTATAGGTGTTTTTTAATCTCCAATATGCATATGCAGTGAAATAAAGCACCTCTAAGGTCAGTCATATAATTTAGCCTTTATTTATCCAGCTTTGAAAGTCAGAAGTGATTCCACTATATTTTTCTCTCTGCTAATGTTATTTAATTGGCTTAATCTCGGGTGGGTTGGAGAGGCTGTCAATCAAGCTTAGATATCTTAATGCACCCACTCTAATCAATTCTTGTTAAATGAAGTTTTGAGAGCCAATATTACAAAGTGATGTCGAGTAAAATAACAAAAACATTTAGAAAACACTATTTTACACCAGTGGTTCTTTCTCAAAGTGAGGTCCGGGGACCCCCGGGGGCCCTTGAGGGGGCTCCAGGGGGTCCCCAGCAAAAAGGGGAATTATTTTCATTAACTCCATCCGTAAGTAACACAATGACAGAATGTAGGACTGTTTTGGTCATTGCTTTCATACACTTTCTGCAATAAAACATCTAAAAGCAAAACATTTTTTAAATTAATAAAAGCGAAAATTAAAAAGGAAAATATGGAAATGAATACAAAGGTAAATAAATAAAAAAGGAAATGAAAACAAATATCAATTTATGTCACCTTTTATTTAATATTATTTTTGGTAGGTACATTTAATGGCATATTAATTTATTTATCGAGATATTAATGTATTTATTTTTGATTTGGCAGCTTCTGGCCTCCATATTATTATTTATCTATTTTTTTTTAATTATTATTATTACTTTTTTTTATATATTTATTTGTTTTTTTCCCCTTTGTATTAAAGTGGAAAACTGTATGTGGGTGGGACAGTTATAAATGATGCTTTGCCAGTGCCCCTAATTTGTGGGTTGTAATGTGTCGTAATATAATTAACATCAGAACATACAGGGACTACTGCTTAGAGCACTGCTGCTGATTGATTAGATGCGTTTAAGGTCAGCAAAATGTTGTGGTCAGCACAAACCCAGAGTTGGTCCCATGCAGCCTGTGGCCTTATTTAAATATGAATAACTCTGTGGGACACAGCTGCTGCTGTTAGTATAAAATAACACTCACACAGGAAAGTTGACACACGCTGTGTTAATGTCGTTAACAAAAACTATGACCAAAAATCTTCGTCGTCAAACTTTTTTTCCATGATGAAGACAAGACGAGAAAACTATAATGGAACTTATGTTTGTTGATGAGACGGGACTAAAATGTTATTGGTGAGCTGTCGGACATTCATTATTATGAATCCCATGTAATTTGATTGTTAAGAAACCTGATGTCACCCAGATTTTACTTTATAAGGGAATTCTGTTCAAATTCCAATGTAATGAAAGTAAGATGACATTTATGATTACTGAAAATGAACTGGTAGCACATAGGTGATGTCACAACTATACTATATACAGGTAGAAAGTGTCGCTACAGTGCCGTTACAGTCATTCCCCGGCTGCAATGACGGTACAGAGACGCCAAGAGTGCAGATGCAGAAGACCCGGAAACACTGACCAATCAGAGCAGACTGGGCTTTGTCAGGAGGGGGGCTTAAAGAGACGGGCAATGAAGACAATGAATACAGATATATTCAGACAGACAGTATGAGAAAAATAAAAGTGATTTTTGAATATTAAAGCATGTAATCATGTTCTAGTTAGTAGAAACCCAAAATATAACCTGAATATGAGCATAATGTGGGACCTTTAATGGATGAAACTGCCTTTATTCTATATTTTGATTCCTCTTCTTGTCTCATTTTGAACGTGAATGATGAAAGAATGTAGTAGACAGGTGTGTGCAAAGTTTTGACTCTGTTGTGGTTGTTCATTCAGCTTTCATTAGCATTAAAGAAAAACAGCTAAAGCTATATGAATCAGAATAAACATGGATGTTTCTTAAATGTAAATGGAAAGAAGCAGCAAAATAACTGAGGGCACATCATATTACCCCAGCCTATGTGCAGAGAACCTCTGCCTAAAGCTCTCCCCAGAGAGTATTGTATTCGAGAGCCCGTTTGACTTTCATTTGCTCCAACTCTGACAATCCAGCCTCTACCTTCCTCTCCCTTCACCTCCCCCCCGTCTCCCTCGTTTTTTAATATCCAGTTCTCAGAGATGAAACCATGTGACTGGTTTCAGAGCTGAAAGGAAGTCTTCTGTGGAGGTTAAGAGACACCTTGTGGTCCCACGAGTCCATTACAGAGATGATATTACAGACATATAGGTTATTGAAGGCTGTGCGCTAACACCTTTACCGTTAACTTACAGTTTCAAATGGGCATTCATGGTATGTGGTGTGAAAGATGCGTCTGTGAAAGTAGGGACACATTTTACTTAAGAAGGAGAGTTAAATTAATGATGATGTAAAGGTAGAGATAGACAGCACAGATGTACTGACACACCTTTCTCTTTAAACTCTCCATCTCTGTGGTCTTTAGATGTGCAGCTTTCATGTCATTTTGTTTGACAAGATACACAGATGCAGACGCACACCGATGCCTGTAAGTGCCGAGCCTCCAGGGACTCCGCAGCAACACCAGAGCAGGATCATTAAATGTCTGCGTTTGCTTTCATCTGTGCTATTTTTACAAGTCGAGTCCACCGCCCGTCCTTTCATTGTGTCAGATCCGTGACAACCTGTCACCGTGCCAAACCGGCTCCCCAGTACGCTGATCAACAACAATGAGCTGCAACTCAAAGGCGCTGGTGGAAAATAGGAATGACACAGTGGAGTGACAAACACACGTATCATAAAAATGGCTGCCTGAAATAGAAACAGGGCTTTGTGAAATAGTGGGACAGTGTGAAGAAAACGGAGCACCTCTCCATCCAGTCTGACTATCTGCAATCTCATATTTCAACGGATGAATATCGTATGATATTATACGAAAAGTATCGCACAGCAGTTCTTATAATATATACGAACATGTCTTCCGGTTTAAATACATGTCCTGGTCGTATGATAGACACGTCATTAACGTCGCAATTAACGTTGTGAAAAGGGAATAATTTGGTAGGACAACAACACTTTGTTAGGTTTAGACAACAAAACCAGTTGGTATGGTTAGTAAAAGAACACTGGGATTGCAATTAAATCGCATTAAAATTCCTGCTACCTACTTCCGGTTTTGGTATATGTCCCGGTCACATGAGATGTGTGTCATTAACATCCCGATTAACATTGTGAAACGGGCTAATTCGGTAGGTTTAGGCTACAAAAATACTTTGTTAGGTTTAGGCAACAAAACGACTTGGCATGGTTTGTAAAAAAAACACGGGGATTGCCATTAAAATCCATATTTCCCACTTCCTGTTTAAATACATGATACACAGACTCGAACTCCAGTCTCCTGGGTGAAAGTCCTGCGTGTGTTCAAGCCATCCACCCAAAGCGTGTCTTTTAAACCTGGGCCACATGTCTTACAATTACGTGGTATATGTACGAATTACAGTGCATTACTTGTCATAGTAATACTACAAACAGGGAGTTAGACCAGCCTGCATATGTGCATGTTAACATGGTAGTTCACAGCAAGTCCTTGGAGTACTTCATCATCAGCATTAAAACGGCTGACCCCAGTGTTAACTGTTCTGCTGTGACACCCACCATGTTCAAGAACAAAGGATCACATCAACACACTCATGCAAACAAATATGACCTCTATTGCTACTTCACATATCACAACTTTGTTCAACTTTAAAAGTAGCCTCCAGAAATCTTTAGACTTTTCCACGGCTCCTTTCCAACACATTTCCAGCATTGTTTCGAGATGTTTTGACGTCATTTTGCGTGCTTTTGCAGCTCATTTATGATCAATTTGGTACTTTGTGGCTGTACTTAAATTATTTTGTGTACAACACACCATCTTGTCTTTATTTTGTATGTATAATATCTGTATTTTAGCATAGGAAAACCATAGCATCCCCTCTCCTGTTTCACAGACTTTGTAGAAGTAGTAGTCTCGCATTGCCAGACCTATCTCCACAGCGCTGTGTCCACGCCGGGGGAAAGTCTGGATTCAATGTGCTTTCACTCCTAGATAGAGAAAAAACTCCCTGGCCTGTTTGTAATTGCTTAAACCAATCACAATCGTCCTGGGCGGCACCGCGTCCCGACCTGGGAAGGCAGGACTGCCTATTACATGATCCAAATCTTCAAAGCTTGTCATTTTCAGCGTGTATGTTGATAACTTGGAGGCTGTTGCCTGCCCGGAGACAGGAAGTAAGGCTTTATCCAGGCACGGTTCACATAATAAGCCAGACTATAGAAGAAGTGACATCGACAAACTATTCTCTGATATGTAAAGTCTAAATCATAAAAAATGAAAAGCATCACTAAATATTACTTTAAACTCAATTGTCAATAAATACAGGCATTTATAGATATTAACAATTTCACGCTTCAGAGATGCAACCATAATAGACCTGCCATGTAAAGATAGCAGAGCAGATAGAAGAATAACAGAGATGTTACTCTCTGTTTCCTGCACAGGGACTACAGACGTAAATTGGCTTATAGCTAACTGTGGTACAGCTAGAAAGCTGTGCACTGTCCCTGTCAAATAAACGAACAAATAACTAAATAAAGAGCTGCGAGTGAGACAATTTGCATACAATTCCTGTGGACACTGGGACACTGACTTCAATGGCGGTAGATCATCTTGGGCAGCTGCCATGGAGCCAGAATGCAACACATATTTGTGGCTCTTCTTTAGGTGCTAACCAGCCAAATTGTGTTCTTCGATATTATTAAAAGACTGCTAGCCTGGCATCACCAGATTAATTCACAAATGCGAAATTAGTCTGGGACCTCTAAGTTAATTTTCGATTTCCAAGACCAAAATGCCTCTGGACGCAGTTGGATAGACCTACAACCAATCAGAGCAACGAAATGTGACCTACAACCAATCAGAGCAACGAAACATGACCTACAAC
>JAOVVB010124284.1:0-12435 GCA_028570985.1 Heterobranchus longifilis | reverse complement strand
GCACGCACGCACGCACGCACGCACGCACGCACGCACGCACGCACGCACGCACGCACGCACGCACGCACGCACACAGTGTGGTGTGGTGATGAGAGGTTTGGGCGAAGCTTCACAGAGGCTCTGGTTAAATCTGGTTTGGTCCCGAAGCGCAAACCCTCCTCTAAATGTCTCAGCAGCCTTGTCATCAGACTCTTCTCGCTGAATGCTACACTGTAATAAGTCCTACAGCGTCCCTCCCTTCCATCCAAATGTGCCACCACCACTCTCAGTTCAATACACACTGATGGTGATACTGGTGAATAGTTGGAGCTTGCGTGAGAATTCAGTCGAAGCCTCCACATCATCAGCCTTCCACACCCTATCCCGGACTCTCTGATGATGCCTTTCTCAGCTCCAAACCTGCAATTATTTTCAGTTCTTCACTCTTTTACTACGAATGGAAAGTAGAAGTAGTCGGCTGAATGAACAATGAACGTATACAGCGGTTGTTTTTTAAATTGCTCTTCACTAGCAAGGACCACGCCACAATGATATGTTGTTTAAAGGTTTAATGGAGATTCAGAAGGTATTTGATGTTGAAGACAGATGAATAGATGTGAAGTTAGTAGATGGATGTCGTCTGTTTGGCTGGTCTGGGAGGACGTACTGAAGACCGGGTGGAGGGAGACTCGGTGTGGGGGTTCTGTCTCAGGTGTGTGTCCACAAGTCCATTACAAGCCCCCCAGACGATACCTAGGAGAGATATGGAAGAGGTATGCACGTGATGCCTTGAAACAACTCCGGTTATGTAGGCTGAGAGAGAATTCGGTCAGAACGAAGGTTACAGAACGTTACAGGTATACATTATCATTGCTTATGGCTGCTGTCGGCTGTTAGGGCAAGGTTGAAATAATTGCCATGCCAAGGATGATGCTCTGTCTAGTCAGGCGGCGCGCTCTGTATCCGGTGCGTAGTGCCGCCCACCATGCGTCCAAAGCGATTGTGATTGGTTGAAAGAAATGCACTCCAGGCCAGGGAGTTTTTTTTCCTGCTATACCAGAGGGAAAGACATTCAATCCAGACCTACCCCCCAACGCGGACACAGCGCTGTGGATAAAGGTCTGGCTACGCGAGACTAGCTCCATCAGGCTGGCTGCCTGGTGAGTAACGTGAACGTGGTAGCTGTAGGAGCCTGTCCCTCTGAAACATAGAGCCATGCCGAGCACTATGGGGAGATAATAGTTAAGTTATATGCCCTCATCTGAAATACTATCCACGATAGTTTTAAGTTATATTATCTTACTTGCTATTCATATGCTCCCATGTTGTATGGTCTGAGATGTTATTTTATTTTTTATTGTGCATTTGTGCTGGGATCTATGCGTCCGGTTTTATGTGATATTCTCTGGGACTGTCGTAATTCTATTGCGTTTTGTTTTTTGTGACACACTTTACATTACTTCCTGTGGGCATGACAGTTTCGCTGAGTCAGAGGCAGTGAGCGTACAGAGTGGGAAAAATGCTTTGTAAAACATGTATCATGGTTGATACAGAAGAGTTTACCTGTACTGCTGTGAAGAAGCAAATAAATGCAACAAACCAGATTACGTTTGTGTGATCCTTCCTCAATATGGAGAATGACGAAGCAGAAAACGAAAAATAGTCTAGCTCGGATCTCCGTGCAGGAAAGGCAGAGCAGATAATGTTGTAGTAAGGGAAAATGCGGATTCTGCAGTTGTTAAATCATTTGATCCAGAAGGCAATGGATGACGGAGCTGCACTGGATGGTGTCGTTTAGTTTGGTTTTATTTATTTATTTATTTATGTATTAATTAATTAAGGTTTGGATTCAGTTTTATAGATTCAGCAGGCACAGGAGAATATACGACCTGCCTTGCAGGCCGCGAAAGCCCCGTGACGTCGCGCGTAAAGACGCAGGCAGTGGTTGGCTCTGGTTCGTAAGCAGGAAGCGCGGGAAGCTCGGAGTTTGTTGTTGCTGGAGCTGACATAATGCTGCTTTAATGTGCGGTGGAAGGGAATGCCTTTACCTTTCGGAGCCGGGCAACGGCTCGGTCTCTGATGTTGGGCTCTGGTCGTGGACGTGGAGGCAGCCGAATGGAAGAGGAGGGCGCATCGCCGAGGCCTGTGCGTTTGAGGAAGGCTGCTGCTGATTAGAGGGGTTGGTGGATATACCTGGCGTCCGTGGTTTTAGGACCTCGCTGACGGAGGAGGAGAAGCCTCAGGATCCGTGGTGAGTTGGCTTGAAATTTCGGCTTTTATGTTAATGTTTTAGGTATTGCTAGATGTCTGTTTGTCGAGAAATCTGAGACAAACGGGGCAGAATGACTGGCTTGACTAGTGATTAGAGGTGCGGTTGAGGCGTGGCCCTGCTCCCAAACCAAAGTTAACAAATTGACTTCATATAAATCGACAGGAGACTAAACGTGATTTTTGGACGTTTGTTTTTGTGAAGCCTACTCATTTTGCTTTTCTTTTTAAATGTTCCTTTGTAATACGTCTGCATTAGTATATTTAGTTCTTAAATTATTCAAATGTGTTTCATTAATCCAAGTCATTGTTGCCATTTTGTTCGTACATTTTACATATTGAACACTTGTTAAAGGGGACCTATTATGCTTTTTCATTTTCAGGTTCAGACTTGTGTTTTGTGGTTCTACTAGAACATGTTTACATGCTTTAATGTTAAAAAAAACACTTAATTTTTCTCATCCTGTCTGTCTGAATATATCTGTATTCACCCTGTCTGAAACGCTCCATTTTAGCGACTGTCTCTTTAAGCCCCCCTCCCAAAAAAGCCCAGTTTGTCCTGATTGGTCAGTGTTTGCAGGTCTGCCACATCTGCGCACTCTACGTCTCTGCACCGTCATCGCAGTAAGGGAATGACTAATGGCACTATACACTTGTGTATATAGTATAGTTGTTGTGACATCACAACTTCATGGAAGTGTTGACGGCTTGTTTAACGGCACAGTGTCTGAATACGAGCTGTGTGCATTTCTCCGTTGATTGAGCTAGCTATTTAAATGTGCAGCTAAAGAGATTTGTTTTAAGCTTTCTTTTGAAAATATCTAGCGAGCTGGCTTCCCTGATATCTATGGGCAGTGTGTTCCGTAGTTTGAAAGCTGCGTCACCGATTTTCTTTCTGCTGCTGGGAACCTCCAGTAAACCAGCAGCAGATGATCGCAGTGTTCTGGAGGGCATGTAGCTAACAAGGCAGCTAGTAATGTAGCTCGGTCCTTGCCCATTAAGGGCTTTGTATATAAGGAGAAGGACCTTAAAGTCCATTCTAAAAGTTACAGGAAGCCAGTGCAGAGCAGCTAAAACTGGACTAATATGTTCTCTCTTCTTGGTTGTGGTTAATAGCCGAGCTGCAGAATTTTGGATGAACTGAAGTCTCTGTGTTTGTTTTTCAGGAGGCCAGTAAAAAGTGCATTACAGTAGTCTAGCCAGCTTGAAATTAAGGCATGAATTAGCTTCTCAGCCTGAGTCTAAGGTAACACAGAAATGTGACCTCAGATTTAATCCAGGGAGTTAATTTCCTCAGTTTTATACTTGTTTAATTTTAAGAAATGATTGCTTATCCATTTATTTATTAATGGGACCTATAGTTTTATGACCCGGCCCAGGCGGTCCACAAATTAACCGTGTCTGTGCATCACTTGTACACAAGCTACACCTCTGTGGAGTTTATGGCAATGTCTATATAGCCTTAGGGATAAAACTTGGTATTAAAAAAACTATAATTTTGAAAAGTCCCCAATCCTCAGCAGAAATTCCACCCTCGGACACGCACATTAATTTTATGTCTGACAGAGAACAGATTTTTGTATGTATGTATACATAAACAAAGTCAAGATGTGTCCAATGCCATGTTATAGCTTAATGTTTCATGAAACATTACAAAAAAAAAAGATCATGACAAAGCAAAGCATATAATATTTCAGCTAAAGTGCCATGAAAACATTCTCAGCCATGAAATCAGCAACATGTAGGAATTGTCTGTGCGTGTAACAACAAAAGAAGCCGTGGCTGACTGTGACCCTCTGATGCAAACATACTCAGTCACATTGGAGGATTATCTGCTCCTAAGATCCGGAGTTACTGCCCAAATCCCAATACAATACTGCTCTTATAACAAGGTTTGCCATTTAAAATGAACCCTCAGAGTGAGTGGAGACGGGGGCCCCAGCACTGATGGTTGAGAAGGAAAAGGGTTTTCAACAATGTTACGCTTCTTACAATCATCAGTGATTTAACAGACGCAAACATTTTGGATGAGGTTAACAATAAGCACTAAATTGAGGGGAGATCCTGACAAGAGTTAGTAATGCCACTGGGTTTCACAAGCATGTCAAATTAGTCTGGTTAAACAGAGTATGACACGTCAAGTACTGGCAGCCATTTTGGCTCAATTGGAGGATGCTTTGTTTCCCCCGTGCTCACCGACCTGCCCTGTGGCTTTTAATGCAACTGCCTGCTGTGCTCTGATAGAGCCATGTCAGGGATGTTGGGTGACAGAGGTTAAAACCGCGGCATGTTTACCCGTTCTGGGGCCAAATCTTCTCTTCCTAGGGATAAGACTGGGGTGGGGAAGCCTGCCAGGAGCTGCGGCTCTTCCATACAGACTTCATTCCAGTCAGAACTGGAGACGAGACCACCAATTATTTTTATTCTGGGTGATTTGGGTTTCTTGGGGTTAGAATAAAGGAGGGGGAGGAGTTGGTTGGATCGGCTAAATATAAATCCATGAAAGTATGCATTCTGTATCACTACGGAAATCTTTCTTTGTTTTGTGCCTAAATGCTCCTACGGGTCATATTTCCTGTCACCGCTAGGGCCGCTAATTTAGTAAACACTTGTATGGGTCGTATTAGAGGGTAGGAACAAAAGATTTATGTGGTCATATGGTTTGGAGGATTGTTGGTACATATATGACATAATTACACGTGATGTAGAGTGACGTTTGTTAGGTAAAGTTTAAATAACAAAGGTTTGACCCATAATTACCCATGTAATTGCTGCTTGTACAAACGATCTCTGGTGTCATTTTTTGGTGGGGGGGGAGTCTCTTATTCTCTTATAGTCTGCAATACCAGGACTAAAGGAATGCAATAGTTAAGTAAATCAAATACATGTGTCTGCCTTTTTACCCTAAGAACTCAGAACTAACTACGTAGTCTTCTTTATCCCTGAGATGCTGAGGTGTCTGTCTCGGTAGAGCGTTTTGCTGACTACAGTCCTGCACAGGGACAAACCAGGATGTCCTGGGGAGAGGCCAGAACAGCCTCAAGGCAAGGAGGGATAGACAGAGGGAGGAGGAAGGGAGGGCTGAAAGAGAGGTGTGTTTATGTTTAGTTTTGCGGTCGGCCCGTGAGTAAACAGGAAAAGGGCCGTTCTGTCGAGCCAAGACGTTCATTAAAGCCACGGTTCAGTCGCGTCCGGGACGGTCCGCGGGACTTCCTGCACTCGGTTAGCCAAGTACCAGAGGGAGACAGCGTTTAAGGAAGGGAGGGATGGAATGAGCGTGGCACTGCCAGCTGTCCACCGGCATCACCACTACCACCACCAGAACTGCCCCGCTCGGTGCCATGTTCGTCCCCACCCCCCTGTCATTTCCAGACCCAAGATCTACGGCCTCCAGCTGCCACTTAAAACTAACAGACACATTCGTTTTCCTCATTCATTTACGTATAAATGCAGTCAAGAAAACATAAGTAGGAGTACGGATGCCAGCGCTGGCATATAAATGAATGAATTTTAAAAATCTGAAATGCTCACTGTAAAACGTCCAGAGACGTCTCTCTAGACGTTATGTAAATGACCCTGTGCTCATGAATCCTGACAGTTGACGCATGATGCAATGGCTAAAGTGGTGCTTTCATTTTTCCATACCTACTGGAAAGTGACAAGCTGGGGCCTGTGGAGCAGAATATGGAGCTGGTTATAATATTGGTTTGTTAAAGTGCTATAGCTGGGTTTACATCCAAGTGTGTTCAGTATGGAATTAGACAGGCAGAATGGAAATGGCTATAAAATGTCCTCAATATCAAGATTGATCATATGTTGGCGTTTCGATTAGAGGTACAACTCTGTAACAGCCTGTAGTTGTACATTTTTCATGTGCATGATTTACCCTGTGTAGGCTACACTTCAAACTTCATGGATTTTGTTGCACAGCTTCGATAAATATCTCATATCAAAAAAGTTAAATGCAACCAAATTAAAGACAGATTGCAGTCTAATAATTAAAAACTAACTTGGTTTGAGAGGCCCTGTGTTGTAAAATGCATCCATCTCTCCAAGACGTATATGTAATCTTCCGTACTCTACTGTAACTATATCAGTAAATGGTCTGTGGAAGGAGCTACTTGTTTTGCCTTTGTGTCACATTAAGGCGACAGGAAAATACCTCCACACTTCTTGTATGATTTTTGTATTTGTAACTGATCCCTGATCAGTGGGACCGAGATCTGCCAACCTTATCAGCAGTCAAGAACATTCATTCGTGCAAGTAGTCCCGTCGCTCGCTGCGGAAGTTCAGATATTTCAACTCACGCGAATGAGCGAATGAGCGTCATATGTGTCATTCGCTCATCGTGGTGCCCAATTCGCGTAATTTGCGCCGCCCGACTGGAACTCCTATCTAATCACGTCTTTACATTGACTTTATATGTAATTACTTCGCAGAAATTAATTTATTCGCGCCTGGTGTGTACACGCTATTATGGTGTGTTCACACCAAACGTGAAGCGGTTTTTTTTAAGTGATTGTTTTTCTTACAAAGTCAATACATAGATGCAAATTCGTGCCAGGCGATTTACAACTTGTGTGAATATGAACATTTTGCGTTGTTTTGCGAAAGCCTATCAGCATTTAGATTCTCTTGATGTTGTTGAATCAGAAATTATTGTAGCTGTCTGTGGGCACCCAGAGTGCTATGGTAGTACCTCATTTGTACAAAGACCGGACGAAAAGAGAGCGGAAGTTGGATTAAGTGGTAAATTCTGAAAATATGCATCTTTTACTTGTTGATGGAGCAGCTACAATGTTAGCACGACCCTGATCAATCCAATCTCCATTCAGAAAACAAGTATTTTAAAAGTTATTTTCTTGTCATGTTATGGACAGACGTGACAAAGCATGAATTTATATTTTTTATAAATTGGCATCATGATGTAGTTATTTCAGCATACTTTTAATCTGTCTATTGCAGTTAAATCACAGCAAAATCTGTTTATTTTGGATTCATACCGCTCATACTCCTCTATTGCACATCTTGCAAGGTGAAAAGTTGCGTTGCATTTGATGGGAACAAAGCATAAGGCTCTTATGTTTTTTTCATGATGCCCAGTAATACAGTGAGTTCATGATTCCCCCTATCAAATCTGTATACGTCATAACAGAGGAAACAACAGAAGAAACACACATGACGGCTTTGGCTTCAGACTTTTTGCATACCGCGTGTGCTTGGTGACACCCTGTGTGCACTATACATGCACATGCACATGCACATGCACATGCACATGCACGTAATTACGCCTGTGCATGTTTGTGAGTTTGGTGCGTGCAGAGATGCACATATCTGAAAGTAGCAGCTATCCTTATCAGGTTTGGAGGGGGGTCTGGAGATAATAAAGGCTCTCTGCAATGAGGTGTTACTGAGCTTCTACAGACTGACAGTAGCAGCCATCATCCTGCTTCCCCTTGTCTTTTCCTCCAAACTCCTTCATCTCCCCTCTCCTACCCAGCACTCCACTCTATCTCTTCCACCTTCCACATGTATCTTCTCTGCCTTCTTTTGCCTCTCTATTTCTACTCTCAGCCCTATCTACCACTCTGCTCTTTATCTCCAACTTTGTGCCGCACACCGTGCATACCGGAATCCACTGCGGCCTAACTCCGGCCTCAACCATGCAAGCCTGGCAGCGAGATTTATGCAAACTGTTGTTTTGCTATTGTTGTTGTTTATGACAAGTTATAATCACAGTGCTCAGCCAGTTGTATGGAAGTTCCTTCCTTTCCGTCCTCTTCTCCAGCTCATCATTCACTGCCACCTCCAAATTAGCACGTAAGCCCCAGACATGACAGATGGGGCATTATAAGTGGGAACAATACCAAAGGAAGGGTTTGCATGAATATGTCATTTGAAGAAAAAAGAGTTCTTGGTGGGAAGACCATATCCTGGAAGTCCATTTCGGGCCCAGAACTCAGTGCCTATACTGAAACAGCTGCTGCGGCTTTTGAACCAAAAGAATGATGAAATTTAAGCGGGAGAGAGCGAGAGAGAATCCTCCAAAAGCATCGCCTCATCCCAGCAGAACGGGGGCTACGAGGCCTGACGTCTGCAACAATGCCAAGAGGAGATGATAGGCCGCAGTAAAACCAGTCTGAAGCGTCTAATTTAGGAGCCCTGGATGGCTCGCAAAATACCGAGAGGGAAAAGAGAATAGCTCCCCGGGCCCGACATGGAAACTGTCTGGGGGGAGTCGGAGCCAGTTAAAACAAACATGAAAATAATTGACGCTGCCTCGCTGTTAGACAGCTATGATTGGTGTTTGCTCTGCGACTGTGAAAATGTTTGAGTGGCACTGCGGCTGGTTGTCATATCTCGCTGTCAGTAATGACGCTGTAGTGTCTGCTGAGTCGGTGTTATCGGGAGGTCTCCAGCCTCTCCATGTGCTAAAAGCCTTTAACCCGCCAAGCCAATTAGCTGAACCCCCGTGTGAGGAATGGGAGGATGTCTCCTCGTGTGATGCTTTCCACTTCCTGTTTGCACTCCTTGGCTTTCCTTCGTTTGCCTCGCTCGGGGACATCTGGGGAACACATTCAAAGTCTGCCACCAAGTAAACCACACAGTAAGTAGTAACACACACCAGAGGCAGAAGAAGAAGCTCAGTCTCTTCCTTGTCTCTTGTGCTCATATGCAAGCATTGAGACTGTCCTACCCCAAAAATGAGTCTGTAGGTAAAAGCAGCTTATTACTACACATATTTCCGTCAATTGTTAAGTAGCGTCCTCTAGTGGCCATAGTAATCACAATGGGAAGTCATGTAACACAGTATTAAGAAGAGAAAGTCAATTTAAGTTACTCCAAATGTTCCGTTTGTTACCTAAAGTTAAAACAACTTTCAGTTTACTTTTAGCTTCAAACAAGACATCAACAGTGGTCTCCTGGGTCAAAATCCTGTCTATCTTTGATCCATCCACCACCCCTCCCTCCTGCCCTAAATGGTCTTTCTGGCTCTTAATATTATGTTACATGATTTCCTGCTTTTCTCCTGTCTTACTATGGCCACTAGAGGGTGCTTCCTAATAGCGTGTTCACACTGGGTGCAAATAAATGAATTCACCTGAATGAATTACATATAAAGTCAATGTGAAGATGTGATTAGACGCGAGTTGCAAATGACGTGCGAATGACGCAAATTCGCTCATCGCGTGAGTTGAAATATCTGAACTTCCGTGGCGAGCGTCTGGAATACTCGCGCGAATGAAGCGATGAAAACAGAAGATTCCAGTGTCCAAACATGCGTGAATTAAGCGAGTAGATTATTTTATTTGCATCTGGTATGTACACACTGTAACAATAAAGCATAAATATGGGTCATAATTGATGCTTTTACAAACAACGTATGTTTTGGTTTTTCAGTGGAGGACAGTCTCTAACAAGCATAACTACATCACATGCATAATTATGTCATGTACGTATGCACGTAAGTGAAGTAATGGACTCATTTTAACCCAAACCTTCCTCTAAACTTAACTAAGCAGTTTTGACCGTTTTGAAACGTTAACGACGTGTTTAAAACTGTGACGTTACGTTTAGGAATGAGGATGGAAAATGTTCCTGTCGGTCGTATTTCTTACCGCCGCTACAGGCGCTAATTTAGGAAATGCTCCTATGGGTCACATTAAAGGGTAGGAACAAACGACCTATGTGCTCGTATCGTTTGGAGGACTTGGCATTGCAAGCATGCTGCAGATCTTCTCTTCTCTTCCCATTGCTTCCTGCAGTGTTCAAGGCTATTACCCCAGTGACTGCTGACCTGTGGTCCCGGCTGACAGAGAGGTCAGAGAGGAGAGTGATAGGAAGGGAGATGAGGCAGAAAAGTGGCAGGCCAGGTCAAACCATGGGGACCAGAGGCCCCGGGGATGGGAAGAGGGAAGAGGGAAGAGCTCTTAACAAGACTGCCAGAGGGGGTGAGGGTGGGGTTCCTAACAAGACTGGCTGCAGGGACGGGTCAACTCCCAAAGGACACGAGTGCACACACTGAAAAATGAGGGTTCAACTTCTTCTTGTTAGGCTAGTGAAGCCTCTGTTACAGCTAAAACTACATTGGGCACAGTACTATAAATCACACATAACATGCATACTCATGTGGAGTCTTTATTAATTTAAATGATGCAGCAGAATCACTTCAGACTCAGGGCTTCCCATAAAACCAATGTGACATTTTACAATCCCACAAGGAATTTGTGTTCTTGTAGAATTAGCTCTAATTCAACCACTCAAAGTATTGCAATTTCTTTCAAACTCCGGCAATTTTGGAGGACTGGAGGAATGCTTGCCAATTTCACAAGTCACTGCTGTTTTCCACATAAAAATAATTCAATTTAAAGTAAATTGATGGGAAAGTCTTTGCTTCCCTGAGCTGTCTTCTTCAAACAGTGCCTTTCCCCATTCTATTATACAAGTAACCAAAATGGAGGTATTTCTAATCTTGTACTGAATATTAACCATTTGATTCATGGAGGATGTTGGCAGAGCTATGGTATAAGCACAAAGCTACCTTATACTGTAGATTTAATTCAGGGAAAGTAGATTTATGGAAGCAACCTCCTGTTTATGTGAATGGCTACCAACATAAATGCAGAAAATCACAGAATTCCTAAGATGCTTAAATTCATTTCACTGGAACACAAGGCAAAAGTAAGCAAAATGGGCAACTGCCTCACAGGCCCAAAAGCTCCAAGTTAAATGTGTGCCGCTTAGTTTGTGGTAATTTAATGAATTGCAAAGTTGTTTATGACCAGCCATCATAGTATTGTTTTCCCCTTGTGTGCGTGCACGTGTGCCTGCGTGGCTGTGTGCCTGCGTGCGTGCGTGCGTGCGTGTCATCATGATATTTTAACCATGATAGCGTCACAACCGTGCAAGAAGCAGTCACGAAACTTTACAGATGTGTAGTTGAGATCACAATGAAGGCTGACATAGAAGATGGGTATGGAGCAAGGACACCTGAAGTAGCGGGATAGAACGTAGGGAAGGAACCTTGCCCCCCACTTTACGCCCCTGGCCTGATAACCGTGCAAGATACATTCAGGAAATGTAACAGATGTGTAGTTGAGGTCGAAATGAAGTCACTGCTGTAAAAAATCCAGTAAGTAAAAACCACCACCTTATTTGATTAAAAAAAACACACATACTCTTATTATAATATACTTTGTACAACTGTGAGTGTAATTTTACCAATCCCAGCTTTGGACCTGACACCATTACAATAACATCAGCTCAGCCTTTTAGTATCCAGCAGATAGCGCCATGTTCAGATAGCTGGAAATAGGCCTGGGAAGCACATTCTTTCCTTGTGTTTTTAATATGATAATTGAGAGTTTGGAGCAGCTTGGTGCCGGAGAGCACTGGCCTGGTTCTGTATTGACTCTTAGTGTATCTAATCAGCTTCCTGCGAGCCTGGCCTATCTGAGGGATGACGCTGAACAACGGGCTGGTTAACCATTGGCTCTGTGCACCACATCGAGACAGATTAGATTTATACACAATCCCTGTATCGCTGCCAGGACATATTCTGTCTACCGGTTCTCGTCTATTTCCTGGGTCACAGTCTGGATATGACGAATATTTTCTCCCCACATTTCTCTCTTGATAAGAGAGTGCGAACTCAACATAATTCTTTCCAGTGCATTATTTCTTAATGAGAACCAGCACCGGGAGTGATTCGTGATTTTTGCTTTGAAGCAAGTGGAAACAGGATCATTCAGGAGCCGGAGTGGATTGTGTGTGGATGTTAATAGGCTGCTGTAAATGTCATCAGAGTAAAGGTTGTTGTGCAAAGTGCAATGTGGGTCAATGGGATGATGGCCTTTGTGTCACCTCCAGTCACTTGCAGACCAGTCAAGCAGATAAGGCTTCATTAGATGACTGACTTCTGGTCACAAGCTCTGGCTTATGGGTCGCGGCAGCGTGTGTGTGTGTGTTTTTTGTGTGTGTGTGTTTTTGTGTGTGTGTGTGTTTTTGTGTGTGTGTGTGTTTTTGTGTGTGTGTGTGTTTTTGTGTGTGTGTGTATGCTCGTGTGTGTGTTTGTGTGTGTGTGTTTGTGTGTTTGTGTGTGTGTGTGTGTGTTTGTGTGTGTGTGTGTGTGTATGTTCGTGTGTGTGTTTATGTGTTTGTGTGTGTGTGTGTTTGTATGTTTGTGT
>JAOVVB010124275.1:0-12435 GCA_028570985.1 Heterobranchus longifilis | reverse complement strand
ACCCGTCGGCTCATCTTGTCCCTACTTGGATAAGCTAGGTTGCTGCTAGCAAAACTAGAACCTTAAAAGTGGTTTATTAACCTAATAATTGCCTTAAATTCAAGATTAAACCAACAGGAGACTTCAACCAGAGATTTTATTTTTTTTTTGTGATCAATTTTACAAAGAAACACTTTTTGCTCCTTGAAACGGCTTCAACTGCGACTTCCCTGCAGACTTTTACCTGACTGCTGATAAATTCTCAAATTGATCATCATAATGTTATACTTCGCAATATGTACAGCTAAAATATATTGACATTTAGATTTAGTCTAAATTATGTCCAGTATGTGAGTAGTGTGTATTCTGATATCAGCGTCTTGTATCAATAGATGCCCAAACAGGTTTACAAGGCAGACTCCCAGTTTCCATGTACAGAGGTTTATCAATATACAAATTGTATGAAAACCTGAATAGTATATTCTGCATGCCTTCATACTTGACATGCATCAAATAACCTGATCTCATTGTGTATTATTCAGCCTAATTTTCCAGCTTTAACCTCCAATTTCTAATTTTCATCAAACCAAAAATAATTCAGGATTTTTGTCCACCACGCCCCCACCCAGGTGAAATACCAGATTTTTAGGGAGTCCCCCACATGTTAGACTGTCAAAGACATGGCACAGTAAACGGTATGTCTTTGATACCTTAGCTACATTGCACAGTACACCAGTAGCTGTGGGTTGTATGCAAACACATGCGGAACAGAGTTTCTGTGCACATTATAAAACATGGAAATTGAATAAATATCCATGTCCCACTGTTTGATGCCTTCATTCCCCCCACCCCCCCCATATGTTCATGTCTTTTTCATATCCCTGCTTGTTGTTCACTCCACTCACACTCAAGTCCTTCCTCTCCTCTCACTGTCGTGTTGTGTCTGGGTCACCAGGATGGAGTAAGTAACACCTGCACCGGCCTGTTTGCTGTGCCAGTGTGCATGCTGTGATCTAAACGATTTAATTCAGCTCCTCATTAAAGATGATTCAGGGCTCCCGGTGTGCAGCGTAGCCACGCGGCTGAAATGATGCAAAAGAAGCCTTTGCATCGTTTGAATCATGTCATAACACTCAGTGGCCAGTTTATTAGATACACAAAGCTAAAACTAATGTAGTGTAATACAACAGCCCTGCAATAAACGCTACATTCACGAAGGTGAGTGCATAATGTTGAGCTTTTAGAGAGGTGCTGATGCAAGTTTATCGTCATTTTGGAAGCTGTCGTTTGTGGCGCTGTTGGATCGTATTGCATTATGTTGAATTGTATTGCATTATACTGAGAGTGGGTTTTAATATTTATATCAGTAAGAGAAGACTAAATACTGTGTGTGTTAGGGATGCTACTACATCCAGTCACATTTTGCAGTATGCAAGCCAGCATGCTTTTCTTGATATTCTGACCCACAATCCTCTGAGCAGTGTATATGAGCAAGAGGGTCAAAGTTCAAGCCGCAATGTTCTGACAAAGTAGTATGTCCCAATTGTATGCACCCTGCATAGTACAGTATGTACTTTGTAAGGGTAGCTGCAGTACGTACTAAAAAGAAAAAGTACGTGATTTGGAATGCAGCAACTATTTATGTGTCAAGTATTGATTTATTGCAGGGCTCTTGTATTAGACTGCACTAGTTTTAGCTAGGTGTACCTAATAAACTGGCTACTAAATGTGTTGCTGCTATATTGTCTGTGGTTTCTGGTTATAAACTAATATTAGTTTAAAGAAAAAGTTGACTATTTTGGAACATACGCTTATTCTCTTTCTTTCCCAGAGTTGGATGAGATGATTGATACCACTCTCATGTTTGTACGGTAAATCTGCAGCTCCAGCCACTTAGCTTAGCATAAAGCCTGGAAACAGCTAGCCTGTCTGAAGACAACGCATCGCCTCTGAAGCTCACTTTACATGCCTGGGGTAATAAAATGGATCATTTGGGAGCAGTAACTTTCTGGAGTCTCGACGTCACCGTGAGGTTGCCTGGCAACTGGTGGAATTACTGCACCCAGCCAAGAAATGGTCTGGGACATAACCCAACCCCCTGTCGTTTTTACACTTGAGTTTCTATACAGATGAAACAAACAAGAACTAACGTCTTAATTAGTGAGCTTTAGAGGCGCTCGTAGGCAGATCTTTTTTTTTATTTTTTTTTACCTTTGAACAAATCCAGACTTGCTGTCTCTTCTTGCGTCCAGATTTTCTGCCAAGTTAAGATAACAGTCTCTTAACTGTAGCTTCATATTTGCTGTACAGACATGATCTAACTCTGAAAGAAAGCAGAAGCATATTACCCCAAATGTTGAACTATTCCTTTAACGGATACAAATTAGACTGATGCTTTGGGATGTGTTGGTAGTCTAGTGGTCATTTAACCCACTAATTACATTGAGAACAGTACAGTTGTTCACAGAAATTTCATGATCTTGAACTTCTCCCATAATATACAGGAAATATTTTCCTAAAATTTTGCAATTCTGGACCAGTCCGGTTACAGTACAAGTCTCTCATATTTTAGTTTGGTGTCTAATGCCACTTGGGTGTAGCCCTATGGTATAGACATGCTATTGAGTGTATGTGTGTGTGTGTGTGTTTATTAGGGGTGAAGATGACCTTTAGGTTTCTCAGTAAAATGGAAATTAAGTCTCAACATTAATAAGGCTATGCAGTGTGTTTTCTGGTTACTGAGAAACCTTGTCGTGTCCTTCACGCTGAGTCTCTTAGACTAAACATGCTGTTCTAACCACTGTTGTGTCCTTAGCAAATTAATGTTAACCTAACCCAGCAGCCAATAGGGCCATCTGCCAAGAAGCATGACTCACCGCTCAATGGTCATAATTGACAACAATAATAATTGAGAAATGTGGGTAATAAAAAAACGGTCAAGGCTTTTAAATAGTTAACACTCCGTCAATGTTTAATGAAGTTTGTGGCAATTTACAGCAACTTGTTCTGATAAGAGTTTATCATCATCAACATTTACAGGTGTCAGTTGTTCACTGTCCAGATCAAATGTTTGTTCAGCGATGGTCGTCAAAGTGACGAGGTAGACGCAGGGAGCTGCAGGTTATAGTTGATTCACAGCTGATTATTGCTGCTATTATATCAGATGTACTGCTTTTTTAAATGTCAAGTCTGCCTCCACAGCTCAAAAAAAGATGCTGCAGGCAGATGAGATCAGGGTTTTATTTTAAATTAGTCTGGCTTACTATGAACCCTGCCTGGATAAAGCCTTACTTCCTGTCTCTGGGCAGGCTGCCCGGAGACAACGGCAACAGCCTCCAGGCTATCAACCTACATGCTGAAAATGACAAATTCTGAAGATTTGGATCGTGTAATAAGGCAGGGCTGCTCTGTTCTTTCAGTGAATGATTGTAAAGATCTACAAAGAATAATGTTCACAACATTTTCATGTTGGTGTTAAAACGGATTCCCTCCCGACACTATTTTGCAGAGGCACCGTCGGGGGGTGGCACCGCTCAGGACGATTGTGATTGGTTTAAGCAAATAGGTCTGGCTACGCTGGACTAATTTTAAATAGACGTTTTGACTGGAGGTAACTTAAGACACTTTGCTTGACAAATGCACGTCCAGTTTAAAATATAAGAAGTGGATTTGCAGGTTTTGAAAATGTGATTGCATCATTGTGCATAAACTCATAAAATGTCAAGAAAGGAAATATTTTCCTTATTAAACAGAAAAATACAAGAAATACAGAAATAAAATAAAACTTACTTTCACTGTTCCAACAATCACCAACTCTGGTTTGGTCGAGAATTTGAATGTCAATGTTATGAATGAAGCTTCGAAGCTTGGAACTATTTGGTACAGCCATAAAATTGACTAAATCTTCTCTCTATACTAAATCTAAATTCCTGGAACCTTCTTTGGTCAAGCAAAACACACTGTAAGCTCTCCTTATCAGCGCATGTTGGTATGACCATCCTCTTTAATAAAACACTGCAGGAAATTGATGGAAACGGCAAAAGTTGGGGAAGATGTGACCGTACTTATGAATGTTTGCAGAGAAGAAAGAATGCAGTCAGAGCTTTGGGAAATGAAAAAATGAAGCAGGAGTAGTGGTTTGTGAAGAACAGCTGAAACAACAAGAACCAAGCTCAGAAATTGAATAAATTCTGAAATTTAACAGATATGGAAAAGTTCTGCTTTCCCCTGTTGCAATAAAAAAAAAGCCATCACTGACAACAAACAACATAGAACAACAACGGGTTAACAGGCATTGTCATAATTCCACATGTTGACAAAGACTGGAGTTAATTGTTTTTTTTTGTCCCGTTGCTGCTCCTGCAGGACAACAGCTTTGAGCAGTTCATCATCAACTACTGCAACGAGAAGCTGCAGCAGATCTTCATCGAGCTGACGCTGCGTGAGGAGCAGGAGGAGTACGTCAGAGAGGTACGTTTGTACACACACACACACTCAAACGTTGGGTAGACTGGTCGTGGACACTAAGACTGGACCTGCATATTCGACTATTCAGATATTCGTTCGCTGGGTAGGTATTCAATTTTCAATTTTGGGATTCAGATATTAAATTTCCCAAACTTTATCACCCAGAGGATCTTTTTTTTTCACCGAGGGCAGGGCTACACGCATGGTGTGGTGCAGTCGGCAGTCCACTAACTTGTTGCTCTTGCTACCAATAATAGCTGCTCTGTTTCAACAGTGTTAGGCTGAAAAAAGGTGCATGCAGGTTGAAATTCACAGTGGTGTTCTGTCGGGATTAAGCTATGAGCAGAAGGTAGTCCGCTAGCTGCTAAGCTAATTTATGCAGTGTAAAAACTGAAACACTGCAGTGTTATGCCATCCATCTCTGAGTCGAGTTATAACCGACTCAGTATAACAGTATAATATACAGAGGTCTGTATGTTATACTGTAGCAGTCTGGTGTTGTTTTCAGCCAAATATTCGACTATTCGATGCTGATTACTTCCCAAAAACTGGTATTTGGGACAAGTGTAATTCATTCAGCATGTCAGCACTCAATGTGTTGTGTTGACACTTCATCATTGCAGGCCCCTGCAGCATGATCCCAACCTGGTCGCGTCACTCATCAGTTTAACCTCTTGTGCTTTTTCAGCTTATTTTGCATTCCTGCCCTCGACCCAAATGCATTTCTACTTCATTTCTATCCCATCTCTGTCGTCCATCACACTCCGAGTTTATTCTCCCCCCACCCGTCTCCCGTCTGTGGAGTCCCGGGGACGGAAGTGATCCCTCACTCCAGCGAGAGTAAACACTCCCCGTTGTGGGCCTTTAAGCTCTGTTTGTTTTCAGAGCTCTATGTATGTGAGTGCTGCAGTGGTGACCCCCACACCCCTTCCCCGCTAAACACCACCACCAATGATATTCCACTGTTGGCCTCCATCCAGTATACTTGCATGGGAAAATACCACAGTGCTGGAGAAAGGAGGGAGGACCACCAATCAGGACTTTGGCCAGTCACCCCTCAGTTTAAGCCACACCTTCTTTGCGCCCTCCCCCTCGAAATATCTGTCACATTGCTTACATCAACCGAAGCTACGTTCCCAATCCATTAGCAGCTGCAAATGAGAAGTTGGCGAAGTGGGTTTTTCAAAGGACAGTGGGATTTTTAATGGGTAAGAGGGAGGATGTTTCCCTTTCCTCTCCAGAAAAGCTTTTTCTGTACTCGAATTATGGGAAGAGACGGAGCAGGAGAGAAGGCCTAGTGAGCATAACATCAACCAAGAGAGGACAAATATGGCTGTGAAGATCAATGTACAGCATTTAGATGGATTAAATAATTCCTAAAAGCTGCACTAAAGTTTATGATCAAAGAATGCTTAAATAAGGAATGATAACTAACTTTAAAGGAGGCTAGGCCATTTAGTGTTTCTAGGACATTTGTTCTCATTAGGCCCAACTTCCCCATGTAAATGTTAAGTGCTGGTGATACTAATGTGTCTAGACTGAGTATTCCCTCAGTTTATAACAATGTAAAAAGTAGATTAGAGTAGAGATTAGAGTTAGAGAGACAGCCAAGATTCATACATTGCCACGTTCTCCAGTCATCCATCCCAAAATTAACTGACTATGGATTTTTTTTTTTTCTCATACCCATCACCAGTAGAATAACTGTCCAGCACTGATTCTTCATCACCATTACAGTGTTGAGGTATAGGAAAATAATTAAACATTAGTTATTGTCTTTGGCTAAAGGCCTATTGAATGTTAGCCTAATGGTCAAATTTGCAGCTTAATTTTAGGAGACATGAGACTTACACCAAAAACAATAGTGACGAGCTAAAGTTAACAATACATCTAAGTGTTAGATAAATCTAGTAAGACTGAAAATCCAAATTAATCATCTAAAATGTGTTTAAATTAATTAATTTAGAAGCTTACCTTTTACCTTTCAATGTAATAATTTTAGGACAGGTAGAGGCTCATCTTAAAGTTACCAAGAAAATTAGGAAGTTAAGAAAAAACATAAGAACTGTATTCATGACTATCAACTATTCTTAACTTTTGTCTTAAGACTGAAGTTAAGAAGTTTTTTTTTCTTATGAATGTTTTGTGAATCCTTGCTCAGTGTTGTTGAGATACAACCAGGTTCACCCAACACTCAGTTCTGTGAGTCTTGCTGATGTCTTGTTAGCTCAAGATAGAAAAAAGCCATTGTCTCATTGACCTTAATTTCTTTTGTTACAGGGCATCGAGTGGACCAACATTGAATATTTCAACAACGCTATTATCTGCGACCTCATTGAAAATGTAAGTCCTTGTTATTACAGACCATGCAAACTAATTCAGCATGAAGCCACATTCAAGTTCAGTTTTTCAGACCACAAAACAATGACTCTGGACTAGTAACAATATGATTATAACTCTGGGTATTGTACTCTTTACCAGTGGTCATTTATACCAACTTTTTTATGCCTACCTACCTTTCTATGTCCAGCACCAAAATGGCATCTTGGCCATGCTGGACGAGGAGTGCCTGAGGCCGGGGACCGTCACCGACGAGACCTTCCTGGACAAACTGAACACTATCTGCGCTGAGCACCAGCACTTTGAGAGTCGCCTCAGCAAGAACTCAAAGTTCCTCACCGACCACAGCCTGCCACACAATTGCTTCCGCATCCAGCACTACGCCGGCAAGGTACACGAGAAAAAGGAATTTGCAGATTATAATATCTGAACGATACAGGGAATGCAGTCTGGTCAGACTTAATATGCACTCAGTAGGGCACTATATTGAAAAACTGAAAAAAGGTACAAAGAGAAGATTTTTTTTTCAGTTGTGCTTCTTTGCATGATGAAAAGAAAACACATTTTTAGTCATTTCTGTTCCTCCTGTTCATATCAAGGTTCTGTACCGTGCCGAGAGCTTTGTAGACAAGAACAACGACCTGTTATACCGGGACCTGTCGCAGGCCATGTACAAGGCCAACCACAGCCTCATCAAACAGCTGTTCCCCGAGGGCAACCCCGCCAAAGTCAACCTGAAGAGGCCACCGACTGCCGGCTTCCAGTTCCGAGCATCAGTGGGGACGCTGATGAGGAACCTGCAGACCAAGAACCCAAACTACATCCGGTAAAGTCCTGTCATTCATACGGAGAGTATGTTACCCTGCCAGTCCAGGATGTTGCGAGTTTGTGTGTGAGATTATCAGTATCCTACAGTTTTTAAAAAAAAATGCTTGGTCTAAACAAATAGTTTTGAAAATGGATTATATCCACCCAGCCGTTTTCATAACTGCTGCTAATAATAATGATACATTCAGGAACAAGGTTTACAGTATTGATACTTAGAAACCACTTTGAAACTATATGATCTCTGTTAATTTAATTATACATTCAATAGTATTGAAAGTACCAAATCTAAAATAAAAAAAAATGAAAAAAAGTGCTAAAAAATGCTGAAAGCAATAATAATGACATAAGGAATGTGTACATTTTAGAATAGTAATAATAATTTCTTAATTACCATTAACATTATTACAAATGTGTTGGTAAGTGCTCAGTGACATTTCTGTACCAGCACTGCATGCAGGTTTTTTTTTTTTATACAAGTATTGTATCGAAGTTTAAAATTCTGGTACCATGACAACCTAATTCAGGAATACTTGCCAATAATAATAACAATGCATCTCTAGAATCCATTCATCTAAATGGTCTTCCATCCACAAGCAGTGTCGTCTTAAACACTTCATTAATCAGTGTAGCTCCGGTGTGAACAACCTCTCTCTTTGCTCCCCAGGTGCATCAAGCCAAATGACAAGAAGGCCTCCCACATCTTCACCGAGTCTCTGGTGTGCCATCAGGTGCGCTACCTGGGCCTGATGGAGAACGTCCGCGTGAGGAGAGCGGGCTACGCCTTCCGCCAGGCCTACGAGCCGTGCCTGGAACGCTACAAAATGCTCTGCAAACGGACCTGGCCCCACTGGAGAGGGCCTGCCAGGTAATGGTGCTGTTTATTCTGAAACAGTGACTAATTGTAGGGGTAGAGGCGGAGCAGAGAGAAAAAAAAAAAGGTCTTGTCACTGGGAGGTTGCCAAAACAAATCCCTCCTAGGTTTTTGTGAGAAATTGCGAGTGTGGAAACTTTATCTTTAACTAAGGCACTGAACCTCAGACTACTCCCAGCGGAGCGGCTGTGACCAGCACTAATAGACTGCAGTTGGAGTGGTCAGCTCCCAGGTGTGACTGTGTGGAGCTGTGCGAATGTCGAGCAGGTTATTGCTGGAAAAAGGGCTCAGATAGTTTCCCTGGATAAATAAAGGTTCAAAAGGGGGGAAATATTCAGCTGAACTTGACAACAGTTTACCCAACATATACCAGCATATATCTTTATAGATATAAAGTGTGGTAGTAGTAGAAGTCAACTCCAGATGCACCATAACCATCCAAATCTCCCACACCCAGATGTACTGAATGATGAATCCCACTTGATCATAATTGTTTATTAGCATAGGTAACGCCCCCTAAACGTTATAGGGCAGGTGCTGTGTCTTGTGCAAATTTGAGTTGGAGAGTTGCCACAAAAAAAACTGTAAGAAGAAGAACTTCAGCAGTAGTGAAATCGACATACTGGTAAATAAACTTAAACAAAGTAAATGTGATTTTTCAGAGCATCAGTACTGGCGTCACAGGAAAATCAAAAACCCAGCTAAAATGTAATAATCTAATATATAAATACAACAATGTATTCCATTTTAAACCTATTTTTCCTTGCAATGGACAAACAATTTGTGGACTGTGAAAACAAGATGTTTTTTTTCTTATGCAAGAGTGCTCTCGACCACTCGTAACAGAGAAGAGCAAAACTAAGAAAACATCCCAGAAATCAGTGGGTACTAACAAAATAAGAACAAATCGTGGATACGACTGAAATAAGAGATTTGTTCGTATATCGCCTCCTGCACGAGGCCCAGTGTGCTTTTCTTGTGACTGTTATCCAACAGTAGTATCCCATACAGCACACACATACACAGTTTCAGGTACTTGCACACTCCACATGAAACTCCTCTTAATGTCGTCTCAGGAACTAGCAGCTGTCTTGTCACAAACTGCAGCAGTTGTTCAGCAGAAATGAGCCATTCCCTCTCTGAACCACAACATGTTGAGACATTCATCCTTATCTGTCTCCTCTGTTCCGTATCAGCCAGACTTGCGTGTTTCATCCTCCGTGCTGCTGGTAAAAGCACCGATTCCTATCTGCGCTACCACACATTGGTATCTTGTTGTTCAGCCATCCCTCAGTGCTTTGTGTGGTTTCCTCATTTCCCCCGTCCACATGTTTCTCTGGATTTGTTTCGTTCTCCTTTAATCATTTGTTCTCTCTGTTTCTCAGACTCCTCAGTTCTGCTTTCGTCTGTTCTCAATTGTGTCCAGAATCTTCTCACTACTTCTATACATGTTCTTTATGGCCACTTGAAGTGTCGAGTATGTTTTGGATGACCCTTCTGGCTTCCCACAGGGAAGGAGTGGAGGTGCTGATGGCCGACCTCCAGGTCCCAGCAGAAGAGTACTCCTATGGACGCTCAAAGATCTTCATCAGGAACCCAAGAACGGTAGAAAACAGTGCCCCGGTTGCACAAAATGCCTTAAATTAAGATTTTCTTTAAAGTCTGAGTTAAAGTTTCCTTAGAATAAAATCAATTGCACAGAACACCCTTAAGTTTTCCTTAAAATGTTCTCCTTATCTTGGTCTTATACTTGAGGAATCCCTTAAAGTCAGTTAAACCGTTGCACAAAAGACCTTAGCAACCAAAGTAAGGAAAAAAAAACTGCGACATGTCCGAGTTTATGGCGATAAATGAAGAAAATGAACGCATCCCGACAAGAGTTTTCCGCGTCCGGGAGAATATTTGATTTTACCCTTTAGATTTGACCGGCAGTCAATTCATGATATGTCCAACCGTCATTTTCAACTTATAGACAACTCAAATACATGTAAATAAATAATTAATAAATAATGCACATCTTTGCTTTGCATTTGTTCTTATCTTTGTTTCTGTAAACATTCATACTGACTCTTCAACATCAGCCACAGTGCAAACAAATGGTCTCCATGCCAACTAGAATTTTACTGCTGTAAAATCTCTTTCAATGCAGTAAAACGTTTTTCCTTAACTAAGGAAACCTTTAAGGCATTCCTCAGCTAAGGAGAAACTAAACCTGAAGTGTCAAACTTAAGGAGAAAAAAGTGTTTTGTGCAACCGGCCACAGATAAAGCATCCCTGTATCCCTTTTAAATATGTTTTGTATCCAGTTTTGACATCTGCTGTGTACTCCGGTTAGATTAAGCTGTGTTTGAATGTCTAAAGGTTGAATCCAGCTGCCCTGTTTTCTCACAGTAAGATGTTTGTAAAGCAGGGTGGGCTGCACTCGGAGCCCCCACTTCAGCAATTAGCATGTAACCACCAGAAAAAAACACATGGTTTCACTTAGCCACCCCATCTAACATGGGAAATGAGCTTCTTTACTCAGCGCTGCTCTTCAACTGCTCAGGCCTGCAGCGTTTCAATGGACTTTCTCCCCACCCAGTAAAAAGACCAACAAAGCTTGGAATAACATGATCTCATCGTGGGAGAATTCTTTTTTTCTTCTATAATTGCTTTTTCTATCTGATCAACTTATCTGCCTTATATATCTGCAGCTGCAAAAATCACTACATAGACTCTAGTTGAGGGAATTTTAATCCACGTTTCCAGACAATAATTACCAGCCACGACAGCGACGCTGGTATTGTTTTCACCGTGTTCAGTCTTATGTGTGTCATCATGGCAAAATGTGGTCCTGGAGACACCTACTGTAGCGGGAACTACCACAGAAGCTGATGTTAGTACTTTTATGTCTGCGAACAGATTGTGTCACCGCAATAGCGTCCCAACCGTGCAAAATGCCGGCACGAAACTTTACAGGTGTGTAGTTGAGATCTAAATGAAGGCCGAGTTTGAAGATGGGTGTGGTCCGAGCAAGGGCGCCAGAAGTGGGGGGGTAGGAAGTACTACCCTCATTTTATGCCCCTGGCCCGATTTGGTGCAAGATGGTCTCTAGCTGTTTTGGCTGTTAATCCGATGCACAACTCTGTTTTAATTGTTATTAATTTGGAGTAATTCTTGTCATAAAACATGGAACAAGATGTGGTGTTAATAATGGAGATTATTGGGGTATTGGTGACAACATCTGTCCACAGACATACGGACAGAAATATAAACACATGGCAAAGTACTCTAATTCGCCTTTGTTTTAGTTACCTCGAGGGCTGAAGGATTTTGAAAAAAATATCTAATTGCGATTATTTTGACTGATATTGCAATTGTGATTCACAATATTGGAGGGAATGATTATTTTTGCATCATTATTCTCATTTTCATTGAAAAATACATTAAAATGATCACAGAGTGATTTTGTTGTGAGGATCTGTACCAAACAAAGATTTTTTTCTTCAAAGTCTGTAGAATATGATGTGTGTAGGCCGGGACATTTCTGCAGTATCACAATACATTTAAAATGGTATTTTCACATATTTCTCCTTTAACAAACATTGCACCTCCTGCGATTTGAAAATTACAGTAGGCGACATTGCGATTTCGATAAAATTTCGATTAATTGTTCAGCCCTAGTTCCCGCTACAGTAAGTGTCTCCAGGAGATCTCCACATTTTGCCATGATGACACACACGCATGCTCGCTCGCTCACTCATTCACAAAGTGAAAACAATACCAGCGTCGCTGTTGCGGCTGGTAAAAATACCCAAGATAAGCTGCCTGCAGATGAACAAATTGGCTTACAGCAGGATAATAAAATGTTGTAGTCACATCCCAGATGAAGATAAGTCAATTCACATTTTTTATTGTCATGCTGTGAGCACAAGCAGGAAAGGGTTATTCCCCCCCAAGATAGATTGGAC
>JAOVVB010124264.1:2185-12435 GCA_028570985.1 Heterobranchus longifilis | reverse complement strand
TGGTCAATCGCCACATTCCGAGGTCTGTTATTCCTGAACAGAACTTTAGCTTCCTGTTACTCTTTCTAATATTAATTTAATATATATTTGGAGAGTACAAAACTTTGGATTCGTGGTTAATGGCTGAACTGCCCCCAGTAAAGAAAAGAAAAAGAGAAGATGATAACGGCGCAGGAGAAGAAGAGAGTTTGGACTGGTGTGGAGGTATGGACTCTGGCAGTGTTTAAAGAAAATGTCAACAGAAGAGTTACGGAGCAGAAAACCTCATTAAGCTGCGCTCGTTTTATGCATCTGTGCCGAGGAGAGGATGCTGCTACAACCATAAGCTAACGGACTACTTTTTCTTTTTTTTTTGCTAAAGCAATGCAGTCATTTTTAAAATCAATATTTTATGTCAAATGATTGATTTCTTGAGTAAGCAGCCGTGCATTATCCCTTACTTAACACTACTAACAGCAGAGAGAGTGACTGTCCGGGTGATTCAACTCTCCGCAGTTGTAAAGTAAAGATTACCTGGATGAAGGTCTGGTTGTGCAGGGTGGTGTTGGCCTGCTGCAGCCCCACACTCTGCTCCTGGTCCTGCTCCAGAGCCAGAGAGTAGATGGAGAAGAGCGGCATCTGGGGCTGGAGGGAAACACACAAACACAGGAAGAGCAGGTTCGATATCAAACACAAACAGGGGGGACGAAATGCCGTACTGGTTTGAGTTCATCCTAGATTCTAACATCCCAGATAACCAGCGAGAGATATTCAGAGGTGAGAGAAGTGAGGCTTACATGTGTTATGCTGTGTTTGCAGGACTGGTACAGTTTCTGGAGGCCTTTGGAGAACTCAGTCTCTGAAAGAGGACAATGTGTTAGCATGTTTTTCTACAGCAGTTCATGTACTAGGGCTGCAACTATCATCTTAAATCAATGATTCATCGATATCTAGTCATGACTCATCATAGCTTGTAAAATCTTATTGTTGTACACGCATCACGTAGGTGCAAGGTTATAGGAAACAGTGTCAATGAAGAACAGAACGCCTGCACACGTAGTCCAAGCCACAAAGGTTTAATGATGACGACATGGATCTTCGTCTGGTCAAAAACATGGATTCAAGATTTTCTTTATCTTCTAACTTAATACAGTATCATGTTGAATGTCAGTGATGTAGTTGATTAATTTTATATGTGTTAAATAAGATATTTTTGATATTTTGAAGTATGGCTTGTGTATTTCTTTCTGTTTTTTCTATGTACTTTATTGAATTGTTAATTGTCAATTGTTTCTGGATGTTTTATCACCCTTTTTTGGATGAATCACACCTGCCGCCACAGAGCTCGTCAGCCTGTTGATGTGCATTATGTATAAATATGGGTGCAGTTTCCATCTTTCAAACATTTTGACCTGATGAAGATCCATGTCGGACTGAAACATTGTCAACAAAACTACAAATACTAATCACAATTTGCTAAAGCCCCAACCTGTGTTATGCGTATTTTTCGTCACATAATTCAAGCTCATTAAAGGAATATTTCACCCTCAAAATGATCATTTGTACATCAGTTACTTACCCTGCGTTACCTTGAATTTGTGAAGAAAACTTTGTTTTTCGCATGTGACTCCGCAGTGAACGGAGAATCCAAAAACGGAGACAATTCTTGATGAATTGAAGTAACAGCAAATCTATATCAAAACATCAGTTTACAAACTCTCACGCAACTCCTGCAGTATAATCCAAGTCTCATTTATCCAATCGTATGCTCAGAAAGTCCCAAAACACATGCATTTTCACTAAAACCTTACTATTACTATGAGCGTGACTCAACCAGCAAGGAGGCTCACGCGGTAATTACAGATCAGTGCGTCCAAAAAGATTCATACTACTATTTGTATACACAAAATGTTGAACAATAGTACACCTATTGAGTAGTGTGGCATTTCGGACGCAGCCAATGTATACAGGAGCAAAACAAGAAAGTCCCAAAACACATGCATTTTCACTAAAACCTTACTATTATTATGAGCGTTACTCACCATCTGTGAGACTATTTATGTGAAAATGCATGTAAGCATACAACTGGATAAATGATTACACTGCACGTTGTGTGAGAGTTTGTAAATGGATGTTTTAATAGTTTTGCTGTTGTTCAATTCATAAAGAGTTTTCTACATTTTTTGATTCTCTGTTCACCGAGGAGGCACGCAAGAAAATAGTTTTCTTCAAGAATTCAAGGCAACACTGAGTATTTGATATACAAATGGTAATTTTTAGGGTGAAGTATTCCTTTAAATTTACAAGGATATAAAACTAGGTTCAGCAAGCAAATCTTCACATTCTAGAAGCTGTAATCAAGTCTTTTTGTTCTGCATAAATAATTAATTTCCTGTTGATTGACACCTTGATGAATCCAATAATGAAGTAAAGCTCCAGCTCTCGCACTCACCCAGTGAAGTTCTCTTCTCCACGTAGCTCATCAGGTCCTTCATGTACTTAGAGATGGTTTTGGCGTAGAGCAGAGCGGAGTCCACCCCTCCCTCGCTGAGCTGCAGGATCACATCCACTTCCTCGGCTCGGCCTACGCATCGACACACAAACACAGGTCACTGCACAGAAACAAGACCAGGTCTGTTGTTGTGACCTCATAAAACTGTTTTCTGTTGATTCTGATTTGTGGGATGCAAAAAGCCGAGGTGTGAAGATTCAGAGTGTGATGATTTCCAACATCCTGTGTTTTGATTTAGCGCACTGTGGTCAATACCGGAATTTTCACTATGGTTTATAACTTTTTTCTGTGATTTTTTTTGTGATAAAGACAGAGTTTCTGCAGCACTGTTGCTGTGCAACACGTGGTTGTAGCACAGTATTTCCGTCAGCAGGGGGAGACCTACCAGACATCCAGTGTGTGGAACAACATGTGAAACTTTCATGATCAGAATAAAGGTTGGATTCTAGTTTGTAAACGGATGCCAGAGAGAACACAAACATGGAAAATATCATGAAAAAGTAGAATTTTCACAAATGAAAATGGAAGGACAGAGGTGTAGATGCCGTGAGTAGGCACTGGACGATTTGAAAATTTCATGTCACGATTATCTTGACCAAAATAATTGCGATTCACAATATAATCAACGAAATATGCTTAAAACGACACTAAAACACACTGGAATCACTTACAATTTGCTTTGTGAATTTTTCTCATAATTCTCATTGACCAATTTCTCATAAAATCACAACATTCTTTGTGATTTTTTTTCTAGAAACATTACAAATTTTTTCTCAAAACATTGTGACTTTTTTTGTAGAATCATTCCGACTTTTTTCTCATAAAATTGTGACTTATTTTTAGAAACATTATGACTTTTTTCTCAAAAAATTCTGACTTTTTTCTCAAAACATCACAACTTTTTTCTCATAAAATTGTGACCTTTTTTTTAGAAACATTATGACTTTTTTCTAAAGACATTACGACTTTTTTCTCAAAACATTACGACTTTTTTCTCATAAAATTGTGACTTTCTTTTCAATTCATCAATTTCTTTTAAGAACCAAATATTTGTATTGCATCACAGATAGGACACTGTAGTAAACTGCAGTAAATTCATGTGGATATTCACGATTATTCCAACAATGGAAAAATGTTCAACTTATTGTGACTGTTTTTACTGCGATAAAAAAATCGGTTATTGTCCCCTCCCTAGCTGTGAGAGACTGAAAGAAGTCAGCAGTGTGAGTGGAGGAGCAGCTGACCTACCCATGTCCTGCAGGTCGCTCCTGAACGATCCCCCGTCTGCTCCATGTCCCGTCGCAGAGTACAAGTTCTCCATCGACTACACGGCACAAAGACGATTCATTACTGACACACACACACACACGCACACATCAGCTCAGGGATTGTTGCTCTTCATCCAGTGGAAGGCTGGGAGTGGAGATCACCTTTATGCAGTGATTTATTTTACATAGTAACTCTTTTTTAAATGGGCAGATGGGAAATAAAATGCTGGTATCTCTGTGATAAACTCACCCTGCTCTTCTCGGTGGGCAGCAGAGAGAGCAGCGTGCTGCTGTCCACCTCTCCCATCAGCAGCTCAGACACACTGACGACAAACAGACACACCGTTACATTCACCAATATCACTTCTGATCCAAAATGTACTTTCAATTATGATTCTGGCTTCCAATGATTACGAAAACAAGTTAAGTGAGTAATAAAATGATTACTGTGCTGCATTCTGTTTCACAATGATGCTCTTGTTTTGTCTTGTGTTATAAATCCAGCTTTCACCTGTTTTCACTGAGTTACTGACTGAAATATGCTGAATATATGTTTAGGAGTTTTCAGTAGGTTGTTGCAGTGCACTACAACATATTTGATCTAATTTATTTTTATTTATTATTTGTATATATTGAATATACGTTTAGTAGTTTTAGGTTGTGTAAGTGCACTAGCGTTACAACATTTTATTTATTTAAATTTATTTTTATTTATTTAAATGTACATATATTTATATATTTTTTAAACATTTGTCTATTTTTTTTAATGTTTATGTTTTTGAGTTGAATTCTATATAAAAATTCAAGAAAATCCACTGTTAAAAGGCCACTTTTTTTTCCTTTTTTTAAAAGTTCAATAAATGCATGATGTTTCCAAAGTCAATGAGTAATCGTGTTACATAATCATGATCTCAATATTGACCAAAATAACCATGATTATGATTAATCGAGCAGCCCTAATATGACAGAAGTAAAAAAAATATTAAAAAACTGTAAATATAATATGGATGATGAGAGGTCATGGTGGAAAGAATGAAGCAGTAATAATAATCTGTGTGAAAAATGTCAGATTTAAAAAAAAAAAAAAAAGAGGAAGGGGATCTTGACAGGTACAAATGTACTGCAGACAGGAAGTGATAGAATAAGATTAATTTGAGTCACTTTTCTACATGTATGTCAAAGCACTCATTTCATTTTTTCAACATATCCCTCATCCACTCTAAAAAAAAAAAAAAAAATCCTCCTGACGTCTCATTTTGATTCATTTGGTTAACTTGCATACTGAAAAAAAAGCGTCATCTCCATCTTGGTGTTTTTAGTCAAACAGAGGAAGAGAGGAGGAGAGAATGAGGAAACAGACACGTCACGCAGATTTCAACTGTCTCTGCCAACTCACTTCCTCCTACAGCTCTGTGACATGTCTAAACCCTGAAGTGGCACAGAAGACGAGCATGTGATAAACTGTTGCTGCAATGTACTCCACTTACACATACAATGTACTACTCTGGCTTTACTTTTGTTTATCATCAAAGCATTTTTAAAAGACATTCAGGTAAAAAAAAACAATCTTGGAAAAAAAGATTTGATGATTTTATTAGTTGCCACATTTAATAATGTGTTGTCTTATATCACGAGAATGTTCTCTTTGATTTAAGATATTTAAATTATGATCTCCTCAGTCTGGATTAACAATCTGTTCATTTAGCAGCCTGCAGGTAGTCAACGGCAATTTCAAGTGTTGGTTTTGTGTCATATGGTAAACGAAAAAGAACCACTTCCTGTTTTTGCCTCATGCAAATGTGTCACCATCGCTGCACTTCTCTCTACAATTCCCAACAACAGACTACTTTGTGCGCATTGACACACACTTACACACACACACACACTGACTCTTCTGTCTCTGAAAGAGGTTAACACCTGCTTAGATATACAGGCACTTTATGACTACCAGTCTTTGGAGCAAGGACAATAACTATAATCAGACCAGCAGTAGGGCAGTAGTAGCTACGATTTTGGCTTCCAAGGATTTTCAAAACAAGATAATCAAGATAAAAACTAATATTGTGCCGCGTTTCATTTCACAACGATGCTCTCTTTTAGTTTTGTGTTATAAATCCAGCGCATCCCTTTCCTTTGCAGCTTTCGCCTGTTTTCACTGAGTTACTGACTGAAATATATTGAATATAGTTTTACCAAAATGTTGAACATGTGTTTAGGAGTTTTCAGTAGGTTGTGGCAGTGCACCACATCATATTTGATCTAATTTATTTTTATTTATGATGTATTTTACATTTCTTTTTTATTTGTTTTTCAGTTGAATTATATTTAAAGTTCAAGAGAATCCACTGTTAAAGACAACTTTTTTTATTTATTTTTATTTAAGTTTTTTAAATGCTTGATGTGTCCAAAGTTAATAAGTAGTCGTGTAATCTGTAGATTCAGGATATCCTGGTTTAAGAGCGATATGAGTAAAAACTCCTTTGTTCCCTGCAATAACCCATCTTAATTTGCACAGGTGAATTTTTGACATTTTTAGAGGTGGCTTAGTTCTGTATATTGTACATGTTTGTAGATTTTTGTACTTGTTTTGTTTTTCTACTCCCAAGTTTCCCATCTGAGATAATAAACTAACTGAACATTAAATAATCTCAGCATTGACCAGAATAATCGTGATTACTGTCATTGCCACGATCAAGCAGCCCTAACCTGCAGTAAATCCACCACCGGGTTACTTTAGTATTACAAGACTGTAATTTGATAATCAGACATATTATGAAGGTGTATCAGATACTCACTTGCTGCTAAAAGCAACTGCAATGGTTTCAATCGCTTTCTCAAAGTCCTTTTTATCGGCCTCGTTACAAGCCTCATAGTGGAAACCTGAAAAATCACAACCGTTCATGTGTTCAGGTTTCAGTTGTGGTTGGAAATACACTGTTGACCAAATTAACTGACACACCTGCACATCAGTTACATCAGTAACTATGTGCAGGCGACAGCAGGGTTTTTCCTGCATAGGAGGAAAATCACCAGCACCAAAATTACAAGAATTGAGGGAAAAAAATGAGCAATTCAAATGTTGAACAAGCAGAACACAAACTTAAAAACGTCTGATTTCCAGCAGTTTACTCCCCTCTCATCCACAGCTAGGCGTGGGCGGTATTACGGTATACCAAGGTATTTAGAAATCCCGACGGTATGAGTTTCAATACCGTCATAAAAATACAGACGCTCCTCTTTCTATTAATCTCATACAGATATGCTATCATTTCTGTTTATTCGCGTTACTGCGTCACTGTAGGCACCTACGTTTCTTTCATCAACCATGGTGGAAATAACGACTTTTCTACCTGTTGTGGAAGTTCCAGATACGTCTGAAAACTAAACAGCGTCGTGTCTGGATTAAAAACATCACCAGAGGAACACACAGCTCGGTGAATTTCACTGCTTTCTTCAGGAAGTAACGTTACATCAGGATGACTGTCGGCTCCAGGTCTACTTGAGGTTCAGATTCTGATTTTTAATTACAATAAACAGCTCAAAAGTACGCTGACATGACTACAGCATGATGCCGATTCGTAAAAACTCTGAATTAATGCTTTGTCACGTCTGTCCACAAGACAACAAGTAAACAACTTTAGTTCAGATCTGTCAATGTTCCGCCACACAAAGATTTTTTATTTTACACACAAATACCATCATATACTGTATACCTCGGTAAAATGGCAAGACAGTATGAAGGTATGAAAAAATAGATACCGCCCATTGTGCCAAAGCCTAATAGCCAGAAATGCGATTTGGAAAGTGATTCCACAAATGCTCAGAGCAGTGATGCTGCATTTCAAGCAGCACATCTGAAATCGTCACCAGTTAAATCCCTGTACGGCGTGTGGACCGGCAGCTGGAGCTCTGCCAGTCCGCCTCCTGACGAGGTGCCCTTGAACGACCTTTTACAGAGTTAAAGTTAACACAGCAGTTACAAAATATCTTCTTGTGTGTGTTATAGTAAATCAGTGTACTACTCGCTGTCTGAGGAGCCACTTGAGGAGCTGGGGGCCACACAGCCCAGAGACACTCATCCACACTCAGAGGGGGAGCAGTCTCCCTCAGAGAGGTGAGGAAGGTTCATCTTTACGATGGATGGATTTATTTACTTGTTTGCATTGAGCAGCCTCTCTGAGGCAGCTGACAGAGATAAAGTCACGCTGATTTATTCAGTAATGGATCGTTTTCTGTGTATCTCTCTGTTTGTCTCCCTCCTTCACAGCAGTGTGTTCTACAGCCGGCCGTCTTCTCCCAAGAGCGACTCGGAGCTCCTGGTTAGATCCCAGGAGTCCTCCGGGCCTCAGATGCAGTGGAACTGGGGAGGTTTTCCCATGGTATGGCAACACTTACTATGTTTTCCTTTGAAAACACTTTTGCTACGTTTATGCTTTGCACACACATTACTCCGGTGTTACTGAGCCCCTAAAACAGAGACCCAAAATGGGTCTCTGACCTGTTTTTATTGGGTCGCCAGTGGGCAGAGTAAAATCCATAACAATGATATGATATATGAATTAATTTTCCTAATTAAAATAGAAGCACATTCTTTTTTTTGCTACGCTGGTCTGTTCAGTGCGATGGTTAACATTACACTCAGCAACTGTAATCACGGCTGAGATGTACTTTTATAATGAAATAAATACATTTCATATACATTTAAAATTCATGGTTTATAAATGTAGATGTCATGGCAATTCTTGATGTATTTTTTATAAGTTTGGGTCCCGGGGAGACACCAAGTTTTTCTTTTGGGTCTTAAGCTGAAAAAGCCCTGAACTGTGATTCCATCCTTCTTGTGTGAGGACTCCTTTCCCGTTGCCATGGCTTCGGATAGATAATGCTCCCGGTACCGCTTTAATATGTCGCTGTATTTGCTTTGTTACGACTCCCAATCTGTGTTTTCCGCCGCCTTTACCGTCTCTTACTTTCAGTAAAAGTTCCACATCATCATCGCTCCAAACAAAGAAATCTCTGCTCTGACTTTGCTGTTCTTCCTTCGTAGTATTTTCTGTTGTTGTTATTATCATTAGTTCTTATAATACATCTGTGATTTTCAACTGCTGAATCCATGCGCTGAATAGACAATGCATGCCCAGTGTAAGTGACTGGTCATGCAAGATGCGTCTTCAGTCATTTTAATGGACGCAGATTATTTCTGATACGGTGTTAAAACGCTTGTATGGACGGAGATCGTTTTTGGTTTAAAACACCAGTTTAAAATGAAAACGTAGTAATGCAGATGTGGCCTTACACACACACACACACACAGATCTACCCGTGCTGTGGGAGTGCCGTAGATTTGAGATCGTCATGCTGACACACCGTCTCTGCTCTCTCTCTGCCCCCCCCCTCACAGCTGTGTCAGTCTGAGAGGACACCAGTGGAGTTGCAGCGCCTCTCCCCTTCCGGCAGTTCTCATTTCCGCACCATTGAGAGGCAGGACTCCTTTGACATGAGCTACGAGCCTGTGATCAGCTGTGGCAGAGTGGGCAGTGTGACAGTGGTCAGGCCGCAGCCCAGGACTCAGTCCCTAGACCTAGGTATCCACACTATGCAAACCACCCCTTTATCTCTGGAGAAAAACTCTGGCATTTCCCATTCCACCCCCAGTGACCTCTCCATGTTCTGTGCGTCATCAGCGGAGACTAATGTGGACTCGACAGAGGCACTTGAATCCACATTAGGGGAAGAAGAGGAGAACAGGGACTCGTCTGCTCATCTAACTAATGACACAGATTCTGTTGTTAGCAAAGAAATCAGTGTTGAGCACATTAACGGCGTCACCGAACCGAGCGACGCACAAATCCAGCTCATAAAAGAGAGCGAAGACTGCGCAGTCACAGAGTTATCAGATCCACGACAGCAGGGCGGCTCGTCGGATCAAAGTGAACAGGGTTCCTCTGGCAGCGCCCCCGTCAGCGAGGGGGACAGCGGGATCGACCCCTGTGCTGAGGGAGGGGAGGAGGACGGTGGACCCGGAGGAGCTGAAGGGTCAGCAGGAGGCTCACTGACCGGCTCTGCTGAGGCGTCCTCCAAAGTGGAGCAGCAGGACAAGAAGAAAGGTTCTAACCTCTCGTTTCTGTCACTTTTTCATTTGTGTCCTTAAACTATAGGGAGCCCAAGTTTGTAGATTACAATCCTGGAAATGAGTTAGCATTTTAGCACTTCCGGTTCCCTCGCCTTGAAGTCAATGGGTTTTTTGAATGTGTTTTTGGTGAGACGTCTGAAATCAGGTCTGTGGTTAACACAAGCTTCAGAGATTTTCACGTTTTGTTCTACAACATGAAATACATCAGTAAATACCCCGCTGGTGCATTTTGAAGCTTTTACGTGTCTTTAAAAAGGCGGTTGCTAACAAGTGTCTGAATGAGACTACAGGTTGTCGAGGACGTTAAACATCAGTAGTGGCGACGGTGACGTAGGATGGCGAAATGCAACCATTGGTG
>JAOVVB010124263.1:0-26623 GCA_028570985.1 Heterobranchus longifilis | reverse complement strand
GTCTCTTAACGATTCCACGGTTCTTGGAAATTCGGAACCGGTTCTGAGTTGGAACCGGTTCTCGATACCCATCCCTACTCAAAAATATAGGTAAATGACCCTGATGTTAATTTTATTGTGAACTATTCCTTTAATTTAATTACATTTTAGGGATATCTCATAGCCAAGTCATAATCTGTCATAATTGGATAATAAGGATAATCCTAATCTCTTGTGTTCTCAGGCGTCTGCCAACAGTGCTAACAAGGACATGCATGTCCTACAGTGCCACGGGAGTGCCGACCCGCTGGTGCCGTTTATGTTTGGCAGTCAGACAGCAGAGAAGCTGAAGAGTCTCATCAATCCAGCCAACGTCACCTTCAAGTCGTACCGGGGTCTACCTCACAGCGCCTGTCCAGAGGTCAGTGAGGGGAGGTCACCTTTGACTCCGCAGCTATGGTTACGTTCCGTGTTAGGGCTGCGTGATTAATCAAAGTTTATTTTCAATTACAATTTTGGCTTCCAGCGATTATGAAAACAAGATAATCAAGATAAAACAATTATTGTGCCGCATTCTGTTTGACAACGATGGTCTTGTTGTCTTGTGTTATAAATGCAGCGCACCCCCCCATCCTTTACAGCGGTGTGCTTTCACATGTTTTCACTGAGATACTGACTGGAATATGTTCAATATAATTTACCAAAATGTTAAAAATATGCTTAGGAGTTTTCAGTAAACGTTACAACATAGTTGATCTTATTTATTTTTATATAATTTATTTTTATTTATTATTTTATTTACTTTTTTTTTTTTTTGCATTTCAGCTGAATTATATTTAAAGTTCAAGAAAATCCACAAAGACCTTTTTTTAAAGTTCAATAAATGCATGATGTTTCCAAAGTCAATGAGTAATCATGTAATTATATAATCGTGACCTCAATATTGACCAAATTAATCGTTACTATGATTTTTGCCATGATCGAGCAGCCGTAGTTCTGTGTTACATATTTGGTTTGATTCTGTATCTGTGCAGGAAATGGTGGATGTCAAACGATTCATCGAGAAGCAGCTTCCTCCCATCAGCGCTGAATGAACTCGGGAGGAGCCGCACAGCCGCACAGCACCATCAGGGTCCTTTGGGCTCCAGCGAGACTCCGTGGACTCCAGTAACCACTGACTTACTTGACAATAAACCCACGCTGCTACTCATAAAGCCAGACAGGACTGGGGTGCCGTGTTAACCCGGGAGAGGCATAACGATAAACGATGCTGTATCCTGACCCGGAGCTTGCACACAACCCTCAGTGTTAGAGTAACATTAGTTGCTTGATTGTAAAGCTATTTGCCATCGAGACAAGCCATTTCCTGCAGGAAACGTATGTATTGGAATAACTAGGGCTATACTTTATGGTTTAAAACCTACTATCTCACAATAAATGGCCTGTTGTTAAATACTCTTTTTTTTAATTAATGGAGCCTGTGTGTAGTAGTGCTGAAACAAGTTATGAGTAGATAAATGAACTAATTCAATTAAGGCTTTTTATCTAGCAAAAACAAACATTTGTTGCATCCAGCTTCTCAAAGTATGTGGTAGTAGTAGTAAGTGAGTATTTTTTGATTTTTTAAATTATTGTAGCTGTTAATTCTAATGGAAATAATTATTTCTTTGCAGGCTTAATCTGTAGAATATTTCATTAGTTACACAAATCTTAACATAACACACTTTCAAAGCACAAAGTGAAGGGAATTTTCGCCTCGGGTTACTTGTGTGTTTGACCACGGGATCATTTGTGTTTATTCGTGTTACTTGTGCGAGACGTGCTGGTGTAGACACCAACGTTTCTTTCCGCCATCAAGGTTGATGATTTGCACCTGATGTGGAAGTCCCAGATATGTCAGAAAACCAAACGCCATCGTGTTTGTTTCATAACATCATCCGGAGGTGCACACAGCTCGATGAATTTACCGTCTTCTCTAAGAACTGCGTCTGGTCTGAACCCAAAATAAACATATTTTGCTGCGATTTAATTGCAATAAACAGATCAAAAGGATGCCGAAATAACTACATCATGATGCCGATTTATAAAAAGTCTGAATTCATGCTCTGTCAGGTCTGTCCGCAAGTTGACGAGCAAACAACTTTTCAAATGCTTGTTTTGTGAATGGAGTTTGGATCGATCAGGGCTATGCAGGAGAATCTCATCGCTGATAGGATTTCGCGGCACGGCATCAGGCAAATTTATCTCTCGAGTTGAAAACTTTCAACTCGTGCCAACACGTGAAATTGACTTTGTATGTAATCGCGCCACGCAAAAAGTTCGCTCCGCGTTTGGTGTGAACACAGCATTATTTATAGTACCATATGTTGACGACACACAAAAGCAAAAACAACATATGATTGTGCTTTATTTAATTTATGAGAATTCAAATAGCTATTTCACACAAATTCCTTTTTAAATACACAAATATATCAGTGGTCATGGTCATGTATTCAGTCCCCACCCTCCTGTTTTGTTTAAATTAAATATAATATGACTATATCACAGTATTGAAACACAGACAAGATCTATTTCCAGGTATCAGCTCATCGAGTTGTAAAAACGTTTTATCTTTGAGAAGAGCTGAAAGCACCAAGAAGTCATTGTCGCACCAAAGGTGCTAGTGTAGAAGATCTTATTCCAAGGCACTTTCCTTCTTCTTAAGTTACTGTTAAATAAAACCTATTAGTTTCTACAAGAACTGGATATGCATTAAGGCTCACAATATACCTAAATACAAATGCAGTGCTCACAGGTACATGCTGTCCCTCATTAAACAAGGTAGAAAAGTGCAATGTCAAGCGCTTTAGGGAATATATAAAAATATAGATATGTTTTCAAACAAGTAACTGATGCTGGACCTAGCATTTGTTCTTGTTTGCTCCAAGTGTTTTGGTAAGCTAATCATGGGTAAATAAACAGCAGTTAACAGCTGGATAAAGACCGGTTTTAAGAAATGTTCATTTTCCTGTCTTTCTCTAAATAGCAGGACTCCAAAAGTCCTTCGGTTGGGACGCATGCTCCGTTTTTGAAAAGCTAAGTGTGTGGCAGTTGGAGAGTCTATGGCTCGGGCGGAGGCTCCTCCAGGCTCTTCAGCAGATCTGTGTACTCAGATGAGTTTATGAAGCGCGGGTACGAGTCTCTCTGCATCAGCGTGTAGATCTGCTGCTGGGCGTCGTCGAACGTGTGCGAGGTCGGCTCCAGCATGTTGCGGTTTATCACGTCTCGAACACGAGAGTCCAAACTGACCTGGAGAAGATGAGCAGGTAAAAGATTGAAGCTCTGTTACACGTAAACAACATATGAGCTAACATGATAAGTTGATTAATCTGTTAGTTGATTGACAGAAAATGAAAGGGGATGTACACGTCCAATTTCTGCCTGGCTCCAGACAGAATATTTAAAAATGTGCCCGTTTTTATAAGAGATGCATATTGTACAAGATAGTTTTGAGCAGCTAATGCAATTTTTGAACGTGTAATGTTGCAAAGATGTATGTAATTATGTGCAGTGCAAAAAAAAAAATCCTCTACAAATTAAGCATTTCAGTAATTTTTCAAGCAAAAATGGCTCCTGCTGCTCCTGAGAATTTGTTACAATTGTTTTATGATAGTTTGACATTTTGGGAAATATGCCTTTTCAGTTTCTTAGATGAAAAGATCGATACCTCTCGCATGTGACAGTGATATCAATCTTCTCATCTCACTCAGCAAATAACCGCATTTCCCAAAATGTGTAATTATTTGAATTATTCCTATTAATATTTTGGGATTTTGGACTGTTGGTCGGACGATTAACAAGCAATATATCGCAAGATGTTGTCTTGTGTTCTAAGAAATTATTAAGGGGACTTTTAATTTAATTTTTTCTGACATTGTACGGACAAAATAAATTGTCACAAAATTATTAATCAAGAAAATAATCTGCAGATTAATTTATCATGAGAATAACCATTAGTTGCAGCCCTAAATTATTAATTTCATGATAATTTAATCTTATTTAGTTTGTAAAATGTCAAATAAAACCCGAAAATGGCCATCACAACTTCCCAAAGCCTGAGATAATTATTAATTATATTTAATTATTTCCCCATTTTGTCCAACCAACAATTAAAAACCTAAAGATATTTAATCTACAATGATACAAAACAGAAAATGTTTGGCATTTATTTCTCAAACGAGTAATGAATTATAATTGGACTATTTATTTAGTTGATTATTTTTCTGATAATTTCAGCACTATATAATCATTGTAGCCACGACATCATACAGTGGCTCACCTCTTTAGGGGAAAGGATTGAGATGAAGTCCTCGTATATTTGACGGACTTTCTCCTCCACCACAGTCTTGTTGGTCTCCTTTTTGAGCTCCTCGCAGGCGAGCCAGAACATCATGTTCTCCTCGCTGAACTCCGTCCGCAGGAACTGCCTGAAGCAGCCGCGACCCGCTGCACTTTTCATCACCTTTTCAAACGACATGGGCCAGGAGCGAGCGTCGTCCAGAGTGGGCTTCGGGCTTAAAGATAAAAGAATTGTGGAGGTATTGTTATTTAATTCTCTCAGTAACGGCACACGGAAGGGTCACGGTGTTTCAGCCATTACCTTTCTTCACAATTGGTGGTTCCCTCTGTTCTGCGCTCAAACCTCTGGATTGTCTCATCCTCACTCCTAACAGTCAAACTGGAAGAAAAGAAACACAATGAGACCATAAACAGCTTGTCATCCAGATTTGATACTGCAGCCGAGCATTTAAATTAACTCGAGTCCTTTAAATATCAGCCTTCTTTACTAAAAAGAATGTAGTTGTGTTCAATCACAGCTGTCAGACAGCAGGATCTCTAATACACTACATGGTACAAAGTGTGTGCACACCCCAACATTAACCCCCATTCCTGCTGTAACAGCCTCCACTCTTCTTTGACAGATTTCCACAAAGTTTTGGGATCTGGCTGCCATGTGAGCTTGAGGCCGAGTCCACACCTACACAGGTATTTTTTGAAAACAGGGATTTTCCCTCCTGCGTGTCCAGACAAGCACGGTTTAAAAAAAAAACTCTGTCCAAAGGTAACAAAAGATGCCTACCAGGACCTCTAAAGCTCACTAATTAACACGTCATATCTAATTTGTTTAATCCATACAAAAACTCAAGAGTAAAACTTACACTTTAGGGTTTTTACAGGAGGTAATATGTCAGATTATTTCTTGGCCGGGCCCTTCTTGTCGTTGCCGTGAGGTTACCAGGAAGAAGAAAGCAAATAACTTACCAAAACAGCCCTATCTGCAAAAAAAATACACTCCCACACAACGAAACTGCATCCTCAATTATGTTTCGAGGGAAACATATATTCTCCCGGGACATGTTTTCTGTGACGTATCACAAATACATTTCCACGCTGGGAGGAGTTAGCGGTGGATGGATGGGTCAAACAAACAGGATGTTCACCCAGGAGACCATGTTTATGTTCTGTGTATATCCAAAAGTCAACGTTGACTTGTTTTAACTACGTAACGTACTTCAATTACATCATGTAGGGTGCATCGTTAACTTAACATACGTAACAAACATACTTATTTTAACCCAAATCACAAACCTAACCAAGTAGTTTTGTTGCCTAAAGCTAACCACGTGTTTAAAACAAAAATACATTTAGAAACGTATTTGAGAATGCAGTTTAATTAAATGGGAACGTCATTTTTAGGAGACGGGGTTAAACTGGAAATGAAAAGCGTAGGCCAAACCATGGAAAACCTCCCCAAACCAACAGTATGACAGTATATTCCTTTTGTTACATAACATTACATAGCTTTACTGTAATATACCATATTGGAGTCACTGTATGCTCGTTCCACATTTGAAATAACAGAACACCTACAGTATAGATCCAGGATTATCTACAGGGAATGTGAGTAAAGTGTGTCAACTGTCCACATCATCCCGTGGGGATCACGTGTGCGTAATTAAAATGTCCCCATCACCTGATGTAGCAGCTGGCTGTAGGCTAATTGGTTCAGGTGAGAGTCCACTGTGAGCCATCCCATCTGGGAATGTGGCTGCTGTAGCTGTGCAACAATCAGATGGAATTGATATAGATGTGGAGACAAAACATATTACTCATCCCCAGTGGAGTGAATTAACACGGCCGTGTTCTGCACACAACAGGGTGGCTGTCCTCAGAGGAAGCACAAGTTAACGGTTGATGATTCCAAAACAGATTAAAACCCTGAGGCCTCCATCCAATGAGATCCAGTGTGGGTCACAGGACCACTGTGTTCCTGTTTTTCTGAGATGATGGTGTAAGCTGTGGTGTTGTTGAATGGGTGTGAGGACGGAGGCAAAAGGGAAGTCGCATCCACTATCGAGCAGCTACTATTAAATGAGGCCAAGAGGAACATCTTCATACCATTAAATGACGCAGTTTGCTGCTGTGTCACGTTATATTTAGTATGTCACAAGTACATAATGTGTGATTTGATTTTCCACTGGATTTAAAAAAAAACATAAAACAGACCGGTTAAAAATCTGTGTACCAGAAAAACAAATTCCTGCCAATAATTCCTCTAATTTTCAATGTTCAGATACATGGCATGTTGTTCTGCACCCTTTAATTAGTCTCGCATAGCCAGACCTATTTTCACAGCGCTGTGTCAGCGACGATGCCTCTGCAAAACAGAAAGAACAGCAGGCCTGCCTTGTGCACGATCCAAATCTTCTCCACAACTTGCCATTTTCAGCATATAGGTTGATAGCTCGGAGGTTGTTGTCGTTTCCCATAATGAAGGGCCTTTGAGAATGTTCACACAAAGGGGGAGGGACTTTCTGCACGTTATGCCAACACTGTTTATCAAGTAAGATACCGTGACAACCAGCCCTGCCTGCTAAATTCATGTTTCATTCACTTCTGCATAAACGGTCTGACCTCCATCGCATTCAAACAGATTTTCCAGTTGACTAGAAACTAGTTTCAAAACTAACTATTCAAACTAGGCAGTGCTGATCAAATATAAATCAAGATGCTGTTACTGTGTTGCCTGTTTCTCACCTAAAATGTTTTCAGAAACACATTTTAAGTTTTGTGTTAAGCTGTAATTTGAGTTTGTGACCAAGTCGCCATTTTTCCATGCTGAGGTTCAAGCACGACTACAACCTGCATGTGTGTTGCTCTGATTGGTTGTACATCATGTTTCGTTTCTCTAATTGGTTGTAGCTCTATCCAATTGCGTCCAGAGGCATTTTGTAAATAGAAAATAAAAAATGAGCTGTGAGGTTCCAGACTGATACGAATTTGCGAATTAGTCTGGTGATGCCAGGCTAAGATACCCTTTAGTTGACTCAAAATCGAATACTACTTCACATGACTTCCTGACCTAAAAATACGTAAATATCGGTTGTAATTTGTATTACTATTATTAGTAATGTATTACTGCTTGTACAAATGGCCTATGGTGTTGTTTTTCAGTGGACAGTCTCCTGCAATTAGGTGGGAAAAGAATATGTGCATACATCTTATTGGCAATCAGCCAAAATGAGATGGAAAATATCGGCATATCTGCAAAAATCCAATATTGTGCATCCCTAGTGTTAGTCTGGCTGGGTACATAAGCAGTGTCGGCATGAAGCCTTATACTTGGAGGAAGTCCCTCCTTCCTTCCGTGTGGTTCTCAAAGTCCCTTGGCTGCAGCCGGAGCGTAGCGCCGCCCGAGATGATTGTGATTGGTTTATTGAAAAATAAACAGACCAGGGAGTTGTTTCCACTATACCGGAGTGAAAGACATTCAATCCAGAGATTACCCTGTGATGATCGATGGATGGATGACAGCAAATTAGCCAAACAATAGTTTCAACATAGCATGTGTCCCCCCCCATGCTTTGCACCACGCAACCTCGGAGCCCATCGCCAATCATCAGGGTTTTTTTTTTAACAACGATTTAGTACGAAAAGTTTTCTGGGCTTCCGGTCTAGCTCACTTGAGTCGCTTCGGATGTCCGGGCCAAGACTTCCTCTTCTGTGCGCCGCAGTTTGTTTACAGTCGCAGCTTGAGACGCAGTTGTTGTTTTTTAAGGCAATGGTGTAATCCGACTTTGAACGCAGTTTATTTCTTTCATTATGCGAGTCGAACGTTCCTCCACACAATACACAAACATTGTAAAGTAGTTCAGGTGAGTAGGTGTTTTTGTTCCAGACGACAGTTTGAGCGTCCCGCCTCTTTCTCTCCCCACACAGACCTGATACAACCAAAGCACGTCACACCCCCGCTCAAATGCCATTCGTCAATACTACTCGGACTACAACAAGGAGGGTAGAAAGAGGAGATGTCACCAGTCCTCAGCGCGTCAAATCGCTGGGGTACAAAACATGCGCAGTAAAATCTGATCTGCACTTGCAGAAAGCCTCAATAGATGGTGCACGATCATGGATCCAAAAAGGCCGATTGCACAGAGCACCTGAGCGGACACAATTCTCTTTATTTCTAGCGCCGTCTGCTGTAACCCTCCAAGATCGCGGTTCCTGTTACAATACGCATGTGTCATACCTCAGACCTCAAGAGCCTGTCCCAGCCTACATCTAAAAGCCCTGGACTACAAACAGAAACCAGCACGCTTTCCTGATTCCAAACTCTTGTCCTTGTCTACAGATTCTGCTTCATATGCAGACTCTCTTTTTAGAGAGTATGCAGCACATATCTCCCATCATCTCCAGCCCTGCTGTCTGTGTGGGACGTGGTGTGGAGTGTCATTATTACCAGGAGCAGCTACAGCAGCAGCACCAGCAGAAGCAGCAGGCGTTTGAGGCGTTGGTGGTGGGGGTGTTTCCCATTCTGTGGCGCGCTTGGAGGACACTGGCAGCTGCTTCCTGATGAACCTGCATCTGTCTCTTACGCATCTCCACCCGCTCTGAGCCCATGGACTGCGAGGAGGAGAAGACATGAAGGAGACCCACAGTGAGAGAAGATCATCACCGCATTAAGATGGAGCATCACGCACACAAACATCACAAGAGATTAGAGATTTGACAGGAGGCCTAAATCTGTCTTACACCTATGAAGCATGGTTAAATCCATCCTGTAAATGATGGTGGTTACATTTAAATCAAACAACATTATAGAGGGAAACATGTCTTGCGGAATGCACGACCACTTCACGATCATGACGCGTGGGGTCAACTTCTGTGCAACCTCAATAATCGACATTTTTTTCGATCAATAAACAAGGCGCATGGTGCGTTTAGGTGCAGATATCGCAATGCAAACAGCTCGAGATGTCCTACCGGTTTGTTGGTTTATGCTGAATGCAACAAAAAAAATTGTGATGAGCAACAACCGCCCTCCTTCTCTCTCCTCCTCTCTCCTCTCTGTCTGTCTGTGAGGGATGAGCAGTAATGATAGCGACAAAGCGTTACTCTTGGACCGCAGCAATCGCATCCATCAGTCGCATCCTCGGGGGGATAAACACACACACACACACACACACGCACACACACACACTGGCTACACAAACACACACATCCATGATGGTCGATTTGAAGCATTCACCCTAAAGCAAGCAGCCATTTATAGAAACATAATGACATTATTCGATCAGAAAAGCTGATAATTTACAGTCAGAGGATTTTTCTTTCTAGGCAAAAAGCAACAGATCTGCAGATATTTACATTTGTTTAATCCGCGATATTATCATTTTAGTACCGATCACAATATGCACGAATTGAAGATGAATCCTATTATTTCTGCTTGCTGGAATATCCACATAAAGATGTTCCAGCTTCACTGGATCCGCACATTTATCCGCCTTATTTTCAAAAGAAAAAAAGAAGATGCACCAACACCAGGGGTTATGATGCCAAATCATGAATGCCAAATATAAATGTCTACTCACTGTGTCACCATGAATGCCAGAATACAGGTGATTTCTGGCTCGATCACATCCGTCTGCCTCGACTTGACACTAACCGGTCGGCTTCCTCTGCGCATGCGTTTCCTGCAAGTGTGAAAAGATTTTTCTGCGCCCCGCGTGCATCACCGGCCAGAACACAATGTGCGCTCACTGTAACAGCAATGGCTTCTTCAGGACAGACTGAGGCTGCACGGATCATATTTAGATTTTATATGATCTGCAATACACTTTCTGATGTTGGTATCATTTCAAGTGAAAGACATTGTATTCCCCTGTTTTTGCTGCCTGCATGCAAAAATAAGAATTTATAAATATTGCAATGTAAATGCATGACTCCTGATTGTCCAGCTGTCAGTTTGCAGATGCACTCCTTTCACACTGGTGGACATGTGTAAGTGGAAAGAAGTGCTGGACACCAAAGCTCTGAATAATTCAATTAAACATCTGGGAAAACCCCAATTCCCACATCTGCAACTTCGCCTCTTCTAGTGCGTCCAGGAGGCGCAGTGCCGCCTGCGTCCAGCAGAGGGCAGCAGAGGTGCATTTAAAGCCCACAGGGCTCTGCTGGGATCCAAAAGCATGAAGGAAACAGGTGGAGAGTCAAGAGGACTACAGCTTGATTATGTGAGTGTTAAACAAACAGATTCTCCAGAAATATTGATGTCATGAGTTTAAGCTCCCTCTGTGAACTCTGTGAAATATCTGACCTGGCCACCAACCATGTTTGTATGTCAATTTATGTTTTTTTTATTACATAATTTACTCTATTATAGTCTATTTCTTGTCAGTTTTATCTGCCTACACAATATGACTAAATGCTGCTCTGAGAATATGTACTCAAGTGCTGTACATAAGTAGGCTATACTTTACTTGAGTATTTCCATTTTATGCTGTTTTTATACTTCAGGGTATTTCCTGCAGAGACGAAATGTTGGTGCCCACCTAAGAGTTTTGAGCCCCCACCCCCCAATGGAAAATCACCAGCATCAAAATGATAAGAAATTAGAATAAAAAAGAACAATTTAAATACACTGCACATATGTTTAATAGTGATATATCAAACAACTGTTGAACAAGCAGAACATAAACTTAAATACAACATCTTTGACTTCCAGCAGTTAACTCTCATCCACAGCCGCTGCCATACGTATAGTCACCCCCCCCCAAAGGCCCATTCTGAGCCAGGAAAAACCCTCTACTTCTATATCACTACATTTCAGAGGAAATTATGCACTTTTTACTCCACAATTTGATATTTTGCTCAAAATAACATATAAGCTTTATAAAACACAGGGCATTGTTAAAGATTAAACCAGTGGTTCCCAACCTTTTTGGCTCCAAAACAGAAGAGCAGTGTCTTGTAACATTTCAGATCTCTAGGAGTTGTTTGCCAGAGAGACATTTGCCTGTTAAACTTTTCAGTCCTCACATGGCTTCATTTAACCGTTGAGGCCTAAAGAGGTAAAATTATTCAATTTTTGAAAGGCAAAGATGAAAGAAAAGTCCACAAATTTCTTCTTAATTAATCAAATCATGACCCTTTGGAGGAGCCCGACTCTTAATCTAATAATGTAATATATGAGAATATACTGTATATTAGTCACAGGGGGATTTTCTGCAGAACTAATACTTTTATAATTTAAGTATATTTGCTGATACTTTTTTATGCACTTGGATTTTGAATGCAGGACTTCTACTTAAAATTGAGTATTTTTACATTTTAGTATTGGTACATTGGTACATATTGCCAGAGACAGGCACATTTTAAATATATTCAGTCCATAAAAAGAGCATCCACACGCTCAAATCTGTGCAAAGATCGTTTTAATTAGCGAGCTTTCGGTCAGAAACCTTCAAGGCAAGAAGAGGTAAATATACTGAGTCCAAAATATCAGAATCAGCCTAAAATAACCCATCATGTGTAATTTCTGTGTATTTGTTGAAAGTGAAATTCCTTCTCAGTTCATTAAACCCCCCAATTCTGAGAACTGATACCAAGAGCATGACCTTGGTGTTTTCATCCTGCTTTCATCCAGCCTCTACATGCAGAGTAAATTTAACTTGGACACCAATTAACGTTTTGTTTCTGTGCTGTTTGTTTGTGGTTTTTAATGAGCCCTTAAATATTCTAGCGCTGGATAATCTGACCAAAACAGAACATATATATCTCACTGCAGTACGGCCACATATACACTATCTTCCAAACACACATATGGGGAGGAAAACTAATCAAATGTAATGGATTTTCATACTCCTGCCCTGTAGTTTCATTGCACAGCATGTTTTGTTGGAATGAGATTCTCTGCAGCTGAAGTTGCAAATACGACATTGGAAATATGCTAAATGGTGATTGCAGTAGAGGAATATCCATCCCATTCCACTTTGTACGTGACACTGCTATAAAACAAACTCAGTATACAGAAGTCTCTCAGTCTAAGCCTGGCAATGAATCATACGTCTTGTAGCCGTATAGTAATCTTTGAGAGGAATTGCCTCTTAAATGGACTCTGCTCTCTGATGAGATAACTGTTACTGTGATGTATAGCTGGAACATATAAGCACACGTGTGGATCTTTTCATCTTTCCACATGGGTGTAAGTACCTATAAACCTATAAACAGCAAATCTCACTCTACTGTATGTGTATTATCTTTAAATTCAATCCAGTCGAAGCCTTGTGCAGAAAAGATTCGGCCTTCGAAAACACATTCAGTAAATCAGCCAGCCGGCTGTCTGCTCAGGTGCTTTATGTCAAAAAATATGGCGTTCCATTCACTCTGGTTATTATGTTTCTCATTTTCCAAGCCTGAACCTCGATTCATTACATGTCATTATTCCTTCTTTGGCAGTGAGTAAAAATCTTTTAATGTGACATGGCTCAAAAGTGTCAATTTTTTGCTCTGTCATATAGAGTAGAATTGCACACTGCAGAGTTTATCTCAGAGCCACAGAGGGTTCCGCTGCAATAACTCCTCTTCTTTTTTGTATCCGGCTGATTAAATGCTTTTCTCTTCTGTTGCATGTCTGAGTGAGTGAGGGGGGGGGGGGGGCAGAAAGGGCCTGCAGGCTGCCACAGGGCTCTGCTGCACAACACCAGTTCTGGAAGGAGAGGACATCCACCTTAGGTAATCACATCCACTGTTGACAGATTTCACTTTAGAGATTTCTTTTCCAAATCAATCTGATCAGTCTGACTCAGCAGAAGCAGCTCATTAACCGTCTGAAGAGAAGACATTTGATGTGCATACAATGATAAATGGGAAACCCCTTTATTTAAAGGGGCAGTTCACCCCAAAATCAAAATGACATATTTTTCCTCTTACCTGTAGCGATATTTAACAATCTAGACTGTTTTGGTGTGAGTTGCCAAGTGTTCAGCCGTAGAGATGTCTGCCTGCTGTCGAATATAATGGAACTAGATGGCACTCTGCTTGTGGTGCTCAAAGCCCCGAAAAAAATACCTTTGGAAAACTCAACAGCAATGTCTCTTTCCAGAAATCATGATCCAGTTACTCAAGATAAATAATCATCTTCACCAAAAAAAAAATAAAAACACCATATAAATCGTTTGTACAAGCAGCTTATGACCCTTATTTACATTTGTTGTCAGGCGGCGACCTCTAGTTGCCATAGTAATTTTGACGGGAGCAAAGGAGGAAGTCAGGTGACGTAGTATAAAGAGCGAGAAAGTCAGCGTAGGGAGGAGGAGGACGGGGTGGTGGATGGGTCAAACAAACAGGACTTTCACCCAGGAGACCGCTGCCCGTGTCCCGTATGAAACCAAAAGTCAACATTGATTTTTTAATCAATGTAACTACATTAGTGCGTAACCACATTAAGGACGTAACTACGTCACGTACTTACGTCTGTAACAAACACTCATTTTAACCCAAAACGTCTTTTCCTAAACCTAACCAAGTAGTTCCGTTTTACACCATTAACCACGTGTTTAAAACTGCGACCGTTTCACAGCGTTAAATAAAATGGTCATTATGTCGTTTTGGGAGTCATTGGCAAATGACCTCTTCTGTCTTTTAGGTATGAGGATGTGTTGACTATATACACATGCTAAATGGGGGGATTTAAGTAAAGTGTTATTGAAAATAGACACTGTTTTTGGTGTTATTATTATAAGACCCTTCTGTATTTTAAATCTGGGTTGCGTCAGAAACTCCATAGGCTACTAACATGCTATTTAGTATTCTAAAACAGTATGTCAGATTTTTTAGTATCTGAAACCTTAGTATACGTAATGTGCATACTATTTCTGGTGAAATATTACAGTATGCAACACTGGACACTACGCCGGCTTAAATATCCCACAATGCAGTGTGATAGTGATGACAATGTTCATAACAAACGGACTGCGAGCAGGGCAGCTCTGTAATATCAATGACACTTTAATTTCTGCAGATTAAAAATCTGTGATTTTGTCACCGGCAAGCGTTGGATTAGCTGCTTATCTTTTTCCAGTAATTTAAGCATTATCTGGTGATGATGGTAGAGCTGAGGTTGACACAGGTTACCATGGTTACGTGCCCAACCGGTAAGGAGGCTCACACAGCAATTACAGATCAGTGCATCCGAAAATGATCCATACTACTGTTTATTTACACAAAAGTATGTTGAACGATAGTATGCATACTGAGTGCATAGTATGTATTTTCTGACAAATCTCGGATTAAAATTGCATTCAGCATTTTATTGAGTTGAGCCTTATCTAGATTGATTCAAAAAAAAAAAAGCATATCATAATCGTATATTTATTATTGTTCCAATTTAAACTTCAGTGCACATATAGGAACAATTTCACCACTGTCAGTGAAGTGCAGATTATTTCCAATATAACTCAGAGCAAAGCTTTCATACTGGAGGAAATTGGTTTGTCACGTGACTATGTGGCGTGTCATTTGCCTGCAGGAGAAAGCAACAGAAAAAAAACAGAAGACCTCCGACTGCATACAGCTCAACAGATGGGCTTCATCATTCATCTTAATTCACTTTCACTTTGATAAAATGAGGACTTTAGAGGTGTCATGATTTGTTGTCTACCCATAGATGTCTGAAGTGTTGGATACAGCTGTCATTTCTTTGCAGTATGTTGTGGAAAGCAATAAGCTGCGACAGGCACTCAGAGCGAACATCATTCTTTACAGCAGAGGTGGAATCATGGTGATGAATATTACCTCTCTAGGATTCGCAGTAGAGCATTAAACTTTTATTTTTCATTCAGGACTTGAATTAAAAATGTATGTTTCCTGACTTTATTTTGTACAATGCATGCGTAGTGAATAATGCTTCCTACAGTAGATCACTGTGTGTGTAGACGTGTACAGTATTTCTACATAGTGTATGTTTTACATTAACACGATATGTGGACAAACCTTACACCCTCATTCCAAAACCATGGACATTCATCTGCCGCTGTAACGGCCTCTACTCTCATGTGAATCTTCCTACAGATTTCTGAACCTGGCTGCATCAATAAGGTCGACCTCTGATGTTGGGCAATAATGACAGTCGGCGTTCCCGTTTATCCCAGTGGTGTTGGATGGGGTTGAGGTCAAGTCTGTGTGCAGGCCAGTCAAGATGCTCCACACCAAACCGGGAAAACAGTGGTTCCCGACCTGGGGGGAAGATAAATCAGAGGGGTCACACACGGTGTTAAAAGTCAACAGCAGCTTTGACCCTTTCACAGTGTGTTTTCAGTCCATGAAAGTTAATTGTAACATTTTCGTTGCCTAAAAGTTTTGTTTTAAGCCTGATTTTCTTGAGCCAAAATTAGCATTCCAATTATTATTATTATTATTATTATTATTATTATTATTATTATTATTATTATTATTATTATTATTATACATGAATTACGGATGCATCTTGCTAACCAAGCTTTAGCTAGTAACTTAACGTTTAGCTTAGTGCCATTGAAATGACACTGGCTTAGTCCCCAGCTCCACCCTCTCGTCCAAATATGGTCACTTCTGGCTCCAAAAAACCCAAGATGGCGACAACCAAAATGCCAAACTGGAGGCTTCAAAACGGCAGTCCATGAATCAATTTTGATGCAGTCTATGGTTTAAAGGGATTTGAAAGAAGTACATATTTTTGCAAATATGATTTTGGCTTTATTTTTGTGAAATACTGGTTACTTTTACTTCTTCAGGCCTCGAAAACTCCTTCAAATGAAAGAAGAATCTGAATCTCTTTGTTTGAACTGCTACACAACTCATGTCCTCACTAAGGTCATAAGGTCATGAGGGGTCACGAGTAGATATTGATTAGTTTCATGGGGTCACAAGCTAAACAGGTTGGAAAACCCTGGTCTGATATATCAATATGCTGCTGTAGTGTTAAAATTTCCCAAACAAGCCCAAACAATGACATTCAGCCGCAGGCCAAAAGCACTTGAACAGTACAATCAATAAAACATATAGACCTTTCTGATGATTCACAGAAACGACTAAATGAATACATCCAATAAATTATAAATATACTGCATAGAATATGATTTTAAATGCTCTGTCCACTGCTTTGTTATTTGCTGAAATATACACTCAGGGTTGAACAATATTAGGATCACCTGACACTAGCATAATGTAATCCAATACAATAGCCCTGCAGTCAGTGGTTCCTGCAGTCCCCAGGGAGGAGGCTGTAATGAGAAGCACAGAGAGCAGGTAATGATGTGACGAGGATGGAGGTACTTCATATTCACGCCTCATTCACCGCCGACAGAAAGTGTCCACAGGAAGTCTGAAGGCAAACACGTAAAAAAAGACATCAGAAGAAAGAAAATTGATTCTTTCTTCTTCTGGTGCATTTTTCTTTGTACACCTGGGAAACTGAAATCACTGAGTGGATAAACCTGTGGTTTGTGGAAACAGAAATGTCCCCTCCTCCTCTCAGTCCCTGAGTGCTCATACATCCTTTGCACACATCATACATCCTGTCAGCACAGCCAGTCAGGTGGCTGTCTTTAACGTCCGTCCGGAGGTTTAATGTTCCTCTGCGTCCATTACGGCTTCAAGGCTTAACTCGTCTCCTTGCGGACAGCAACTTGGAAAATACTGCAACTAATTAGAGATCTCTCAGCAATAAAATGAAAGATGGGAGAAATGGAACATTTTCCTCCAAAATAATTGGACTGTGACAGTTGGTGGCTTGCAGATATACTGCTGCACCGGGGCAGTAAAATAAAAGACCTGGTGTTTCTCCTTCCACCTCATTCATGCAAGTTGGTCTCACATTTTAGGATTTGTCAAGGATCCTTCTTATTCGCTCACTACAGGAGAGAGATGGTGTAAAACAGCCCAGTGCTTTCACTCACTGCAAAGGGAGAGAGCAGAGAGGGAACGGCTCACAGAAATCACGGTTTTCACATCGCGGTTGTGGTAGCCTAAAAATGCTTTTCATTTATTTACTTAGCAAAAAACACTTTGCCTTAGCAAAATTCTGGCTCAGAGCATTTCTTCATTTTACCATTGTTCCTTACTGAAGCAAAAACTGTATGACAAATGCATTGTAGCTGCTTTATGTTATGCCTTTAGGCTGATTATTTTATCACAAAATCATTGCTATTGAACCAATAATGCTTAAAAATGCAGAGTGTGCTCTGTTTTTGCACAGGATGCAAGATAAATGCAACATCTACTTTGTCCGTTTGTTTGAATGAAAATAAACTTCATTATGATTATTTACAGCCCGTAGTTTGTCCGATTCTGCCTCTCTGTCCTTCCTCTACATTCCCACTTCTCCAAACCTGTTCCCACCTGCTCCAGTCACCTGACTCCCTCATCCACCTGCTCACCTGTTTCCACTTTCCCTCGTCAGCCCTGCACTATATAACCGGCCCATTTACACTCATTCTCTGCCTGATTGTCAAAGTTTGTAAATTTGTAAATGTTGCTTACTGCATTGCTTTCGTGCCACCGGAAACCTGAAACCAGTGCCTGGACCTGAACCTAACCGGAATCTACCTGCACCTTTTTCGTGCCCCAGTTCCTGTTTATCCGTGGACTCTGATAGGAGACTCTGATTGGACTTTACAGCCCATGCCAGTGCACATGTAGCTGCCTCTTTTTAAAAAATGTTTTTTTTATCATATCATGAATTATTTCTGTCTGCATTTGAGTCATATGTTTGTGACATGTCTTGTCTATTTGTTTGTATTAAAAAGATAAACTTTAACATGATTATTTAAATCCCATGTTTGTGTTTTGCTATGTATCTGTCCATCTACTGTTAATATTTGTATCTAAATAGATACAATAGTAATTTAGTCAGGTTAGGCAAGACCCACTGTGGCTATTTGGCAGCAAGCTTCTAGTAAATTATATGTTCCTGAACTCAACCAATCAATGATCATAAACATAAACTGTGTAGGGTACTTACAAAGAATATTCCCTAAAACAATGAACCCCCCTACACTCTACTCAACATGGTACAGTCTGAATTCCCTAAAGCCCTTTGGAAGCTCTCACTTCCTGTTTGGCTGTTTGGACCCATGATGGCCTGCAGGTAATATGGATGATTGGCTTTGCATTTAACCAAAGACTGACTTTGCATGGTATTAATATATTCATTATTTAATGCATACTGAAATGAATGACTTATGTTAGCAGGTTAGCATGCCACCCACATGTGCTTATGCTAACAGAACTCATCCAGACAGGCCTGGGCTGCACAACTACAGATGGCAGGATGGAATAAATGATAGAAATGCAGAAATTAGAATATGCTTTGCCAGTATGCAACACACTCTATCGAGCACAGGTAAGCAGTGACACTGTGGTTTGGTTTTTAGCTCCATTTTGTAGTTAATGCAAATTCAACATCCTGTTTTCAAGGAAATTGTTCATTTCTATGGCAAAATATATTTTTTAAAGTAAGTCAGATTCCAGCTAAACTTTTACCAAAGATGTTGTTACTGTGTTTTGGCTGTAGGGCACCAGACTGTGAACCTTTCCCTTGATGCTGGAAGCAAAGAAAGTCCTGCACTCCAACACTCTGTGATCCTTTATTCTGCGCCTGGAGAGCTGCCTGGTTGCATCATCGTGAGCGCCCACAGCACAGTAGGTAATTCACAGCTAACACCGTTGGCATTTTCCTTTTTATTTTCAGCAGTTTGTTTATGACACAATGGGCAGGAGGACTCTGGGTGGCAGAGCCCACACACATGCAACGGGTCATTTAGTCCATGGCAGCTCATCATCTATACAGCAAGCTTTAATGACAGAAATGCAGTTTTTTATATGTATATCATTTAGGTAAAAGTTGTATTTTTCCTCCCCTCTTTAGCTCTTTACTGAATCTATAAGCCCCTTTGAATAGCAGCTCAGTTTTGCTCAAAAGAAATAGCACAAATGGAGAAATTATTTGTCAACTTTAAAGCTCCCCAAAGAGGAGTCTACTCTCTGCTGCTGTTTGAATCCATTAACCTCCATTAATCTTCCTCAAGAGGTTGAAGAGGAAAATTAATTATTCTAAAGAGGTGTCAGGGTGAAGGTGGTGGAGTGGGAAAAAGGTGCACTGCTGCAGTGTCTGCAGTGTGATATGAGGCAGTCAGGTGGATTATTGGAGAACTGCACAGCTGCTCAGAAGAAGAGTTGTTCTATTTATGCATCCAGAAGTCTAATGTCGTGATTCTTTAGTTGTTTGTAGTGTTTTTATCCTCCATGAGTCATGGTGATTCACAGTGTAAAAGATTTTTTTTTAAATTCTAGTTGCAGAAATTGACTGTTTTATTTCTTGAGGCATGATTTTAGATGACTTAAATGTCATCCAATATCTCTGTTGTTTGTTGTTTACGGTTATTTCCGATTTTAATCTCCATATTTTTATTAACTGAATAATTCCAGCTGTAGAGAGGGAGTTTCTCCAGAGATAAAAAGATGATTCATGTACGTAATTAAGCTTTATTTATTCAAGTGGCATACGCCTCATTTCCACTGGATGGTTCGGCTCGACTCAACTTTTCCCTATTTTGTTTTCCACTGCAGATAGTACCGCCTCAGTGCAGACGGGATTCTCAGCTGACTGCTTTCATCATCAGTTGCACGGCGTAGAAGTGCTGCTCGATTATGGCAAAAATCATAATCACGATTATTTTTGGTGGATATTGAGATCACAATTATTTAATACAGTTACTCATTGACTTTGAAAACATGCATTTATTGAACTTTTGAAAAAAAAAGTGTCTTTTTAAAAGTGAACTTTTGGCTTGAACTTTAAATATTAATCACCTGAAAAAAGTAATAAAATTGATAAAATAAGAAAATAAATAATATATAAATATATACCACTATATACATTTAAATACATTTCTCTTCTAATTAACTAAAAAAAGAAAAAGTAATTCATGTTGTTACCAATCAGTGGTCTGTGTCGGCTCAGCTCGCTTTGGTGGTAGCATAAAAAAGTTCCAGGTACTATCCACAACTTTTGCTAATGGAAAACCAAAAAAAGAACAAGTGGACACTGTGGAAATGTGCCAATAGACCTCAAGATCTTTCTTACACCTGATAACAAATGTCTGAAATACATTATAACTCAGTTACACAAAGCAGCCATCACACACAGACGCACCAATTGGAAATAATAAGTAGAACTTTGTTTTGCAGTGTTTTAGCAGTAAAGTGCAGCCACTGAGGTGAGACCTCTGCTCAGTTGAATAACCTTCTCATTGAGAGATCTTGGGCAGCCTCGTGTACGCTGGAGTCATTTAAGGGCAATCAATGACCCTTTGTTCAGTCAGAGCTGCTCAAGATATAAATGTAGAGGGGAGTCAAATAAATTAGTTGAAATGGATCCTTGAAACTGTTTTTCTTTTTGTTTGAAGGGAGGTTATAAGAGGGCCATTAATCCTGTCCTGGTCTTAGACCTTCTAATTAGCTCTATTCAAAGCAGCCAAATGAGTTTGAAATGTATTGTAACCCAGTGGTTCATATCTATAAAGTGCATCAATGCAGAACCCCCTGTAGGATGCTGCCTGTCTATTATTCAAGGTGTTAAGAAGAGAAGACTATTACACAATTTTGCTATTAGATGAGATGTTTTTTTCACGCTCAAGCACAAAGCTGTGAATGTTGATGTAAAGATTAAAGATGTTGCTGCGTTGCACAGCCAGATGTTTAATTAGCAGGAGCTAATAAGCTATAAGCTATAAGGAGATATATAATGAAGCGTAAGCTCATTGTGAAACGGAGGCCACCCCGTCTCCTACAAAATTACATTCCGATACGGTTTACAGTCACAGTTTTAAACACCTCGTTAACTTGGTCAGTTGATTCAAAACTACTTTGTTATGCTTAAGTTGGAGTTTTTTTTTGTCATTTGTGGAAGTTATTCACTTCTTCATTCAGACAGACATCCATCGTCTGCGTTTTCTTTTTTTCTTCCTTCTGTGCAGAAAGCACAGCAGTGCACAATCCTTCACAGACGCCATGTTTGTTTACTATACTGTGGTCATGGACATGCGTCGTGTAGAACGTAACCCTAGATTTATGAAAATGGGTGAAAATGGGCAAAAACTTAAGCTGCATACAAGCTTGCTATGCGTACAGGGTGTACAAGTTTTGTGCTCTCCAAATATATTACATTAATATTAGAAAGAGTACCAGGAAGATAAAGTTTTGTTGTTTTGCCGCATCTGAAGTTAAATTTACCGGACTGCTTTCTGTGGAGTGATCGACGTGCGTCGTCCTTAGCAACAGTCTATTTTACATAGCAACAGTCTTCTGAGCACAGCAGTGGTCTGCTCTTCAGAAATAGCAGACCTCAGAATGTTGTGACTGACCAATCAGAATGGAGCATTCAACAAGGCCGTGTAATAATTAAATTTGAAGTATACGATTGTGTTTTTGTCTAGATTTAATCAATTTAGCTTGAACCGAACAGACCTGCAGTCACTGTGAGTTGTATGTTCCTGATTTGATTTTCATTCGGATATCTTTTAGCTCATTGGCTGATGTCTGTTTCTTAGCAAGAAGGAATCTGTCTCTGCTGCTGTACCATCCACACAGTAACAAATATCAGCAATGAGCCAAAGCCAACTTATATAATAGTAAATTCAGCACACCTGGGAGAGTGTGAGAAGCTGTCAGAGCAGATCTGATGGCTGTCAAATCTGTTTTACTGTACGCCTGTTTGGACACTGTGCACACGAGTGCACACTGTCGAATAATACAGCAACAGCCGGGGGGAGGGAGTGTTGGACTGTTGAAATTATTGTATCCACTCACTGATTTTACTACTCCTGGTTAGTATGAGCCATAAAAAATAGAAGAGGAGAATAATATACTTTAATGAGATTCTCACAGCTACTATACTGTATAAGGCAACATGCTGATTTTTACATCCCAGGAGAAATGGTATGGCCATTATCAAATCTGCTTGTGTGTGCATATTCTCTTGAAAGTTGATTGACAGTGTGTGTGTGTGTGTGTGTGTGTGTGTGTGTGTGTGTGTGTGTGTGTGTGTGTATAAATCCTGAAGCGACAATCATTGAGCTGCAGTTGTTTTCACTGTTACTTTATGAAAATAAATTGGAAAAATGCAAAGGTGGCAGAGGAAACGTTAAAGCAGCATAATAAAGTAGCATTCGTCATTCACATTGACAAAGTGTCAATCAAAACAGCTGTTTCATATGAGTCTCTGGCAAGCTATCCCATGAGAGCAGGGCAGAAATATTATTATATTTGATCATTTATTAGGCAAAATCCCATTAAGACCATCTCCATGTTCCCACTGAATATTACATAAGAGTTGAAAATACAATAATGAAGACATCGATCAAAAGAAGAAACTAAACATAACAGAGAAGTTGAGTTTGTTCCAGGTTGATTGTTGTTTTGAAGATTGTTGTGTGTACAGTTCAATGAATATGAGATTTTGTGTTGTAGACTTGATAAACTTTCTCGTTTAATTCGTACAAATAAAGTAAAAAAACGCTGGTTGACTGGTAACTTGACAATGTCGCAGGAAGTCACTGCGCCAAGCCAAGAAATAGTAGGACACATAATTCATTCATCCATTGTAAAACCACAAAGTGGCATTTTTATGCTTCAAGTTTTGTGCAGATTAAACAAAGGAGATATAATGTGTTAATTAGTGAGCTTTAGAGGCGCTGTTTGCAGTGGCGCTGGGGCGCCGCCCCTCCTGCAGTTCCACTTGTGAAATACATATTTTAATGAAAAATCATTTTTGTTAGTGCTGTGTGTGAGTGTATGTATACATTTCAGTTGTTGATCTCACATAAATCATACATTATTACAGAAACGTGCGATGACAAATGAAAAAGCGCTGCCTGTTTGCTGAAGGGCGTACTGTTCTCTGCCTGATGGAGGCATGTGTGTAATATGTTGTAGTATGTGATTTTCCCGGTGGCCTCTGATTGGTTGACACTGCACAGTGAAAATAACTGGATCTGGGGTGGAAAACTTTATGTTGCCAGATTGGGAGATTTGTCGCATAACTGTAACTTCAGGACGGGTTATGTTGGTAAAAATGAGCTTGGGTGTGCTGGCAAAATGTTAGCCTGGTTTGTCATAGTGCAAATGTTTTTCTTATTTTTTTTCAATATTCATATTGTTTTCTGGCTAATAATTACATTTCTGAACCAACCTGGCAACACTGCAGTAGCTAGAAGGCTTCTTGTTCGCTGGCTTCTCTCTGGTCAGAGTCAGACCACAGCAGACGTGACCATGGTTACGACGTAAGATTACAGGAATGGCTGTAGTAATATCCTACATATCCATGAATTCAGGCCCATTTTATGAATCTAAAACGTTCATGTTATTGTCTACCGGCGGTCCACGGGGACCTCCGTGCCGCTGACACCGCTGCTTTTGCCAGGCAACCGCGGCTTACAGAGCTTCAGAGAGCCGGGTGTCAGATCTGTGCAGAGCACCGGAACAAAAACACAGACAGTATGATAATAACATCCAAAACACAAGATTCACTCTCAGTGGTTTCTGTGATCTGAGAAATACTAATTAACAATACATTACCGGACAAAATACATGAAGCTACCTATAGGCTAGAACTAGGGATAAGTCACACCACTGGCTGGTAGTTTCCTCCTGTTTCCAATCTTTATGCTAATCTTTAGCTTCATACTGTATTTAATGGACAGATATGTCGGAGGTCGATCTTCTCAACTTCCTCTCAACAAGAATGATCTTGCACAAAATATCAAACTATTCCTTTAACTGAAGAAAAATAGTTTAATCTTATTGAAAGATTATTCAATTAATCAATGTATTAAATGACTCCTGGACTCTTACAGTATTAGTTTTGACCTGACTTGGTGTTTTACATTTAATTTCAGGATTTTTCCATATTAATCTGTTATTCATCACAGGTTTTATCAGCACAGAAGTATCTATAATGGCGATCTGATGTCTTTGGTCTGCTGTCTTTGTGAGTCCTTTCTGTCAGTCGAATGTGTTTGATGAGCTTTGCTTTGATCAGCTGTATCTCTCTTGGCTGTGATGGGATTGAGTTTCCATGTGATGATCCTTCAGGCTCTTCCTATGCGTGCATTGTTTCTTATTTAAATTACTCTTCCTGCCTTGTCTTTCAATCAAATCCAACATGAAAGCAGGCCCGACAATTTACATCAAAATAGAAAAATAATTGCAGCCATGTTGGGATTACAGGTTTGAAAATAATAACAGAGAGGGTGGGAAGTTATATACAGCCCCGTACAAAAGACCATATCACCATTACTCCGAGTGTGGTAAATATTAATGTTGATGCAACCCATCGGCTATTTGTCTGACGACCATTTAGCCTCTGGGGCCAACCATCAATATTTCAGGGGTTCCAGTGTAGCCAGCGGATTCAATTCAATTCAAACAACTTTATTATTCCCACTAGGGGCAATTAGTTAGGAGCAGCTCATACAAAAGCACAGTAACACACAACAACATACAAACAGACCAAAACACCAAGGAGATAACATGTGGAATAAAAATCTATGAATAGATAAATATATAGTGTGTATGTTTATGTGTTTAAAAGTCGTATTGCAGAGGGGATAAACAACCTTAGTCTTACAGGCAGGTAAAGAAAAACACATATCTGAATGCATATTAAAGATAAGATACATTAAAAAAAAAAAAGCTAAGCTCTACATGTTACATACATGCATGCAACACAAGCTTGCTCAAACGTAATTTGGTCAGTATACTTCTCAGACTACAAACGGAAACCAGAACACTTCCGATACCAAAATCTTGTCCCGTTGCCTTCAGATTCTGCATTCATGCAGAATCTCTTTATAGATATTAATGCTGATGTTGTGTAATATAAAGTCTGTCATTCTTGCAGTGCTAATCACATTTTAAACCACCTTTGGATAAAATCAGCTATAGCTAAAAATGAATTTAAAATGACAAAAAAATGTTCCAATAATCAGCAGTTTTGGGGGAGTAACTAGTTACATGTAACTAAACATGACATTCAAATATATTGTTTTTGGTAAAAAGAAGAATATAACATTAATTCTGTTGCTTTGCATCTTTTCTCCGTGCAGGAATGTCTTGTCGTGTTTTTTTTTTGGCATATTTCCGGACAACTACACTACACTGCGTCAGTTTAAAACATTTGTCACAAAAATAATCCAAAAGTAATGTAATAAGTTACTTTCATGAAGTAAAATAGCTACATTACTTATTAAATTAAGTTAAAACAGGGCAACTAATCTGTAGCCTACATTTCAAATGATCCCTCACAGAAAAACGTATTTAGCAGCCGGGGTCGACTTTAATTCTGTTTTGTAGTTTGGTGTTTGTGAGAAGACCAGTGTGGATGTATGTGGCGTATAAAGGCCAGGCAAAGAGGAGTTTAAGAGGAGAGGTATAAATTGGCGAACACCAGACTTCACACATATTGGCTGAAGCGATGGAGGAGAGAGAGAGCGCTGTGAGGGAGAGAACATATTTACCACATTGAAAAACAGTCACTCAGTTTAGTAGTCTTATCTAAAATGTGATTAATTAGTTCACACAGCAAAGTCGTTGTGTTCATTTTTTAGACCTGGACGACCAGTTGTTCCCTGTTTCGTGAAACCAGTTTGAAGTGAAATCAGTGATTCTGGTTCTGCAGTCTGGTTATCAACAGTTTCTGCGTGCGCTTGTTTCACTGATGGGCCATTAACTCCACTGATAGCTTCTCACCCAGTGCACACGCCTCCCTGTTTGCTTTCTGTTTGGTGGACCTGTAATACACGGACATTCAGAGACTTTCTCCAACTGCTGACACAAATGAATGACGTGAAAATAGTCACTTCATTTAATAATTCAAAGAGTAATTTTACTTTAAAGCTGCACTTATCGATATTTTTAAAAAGGGTAAAAAGGTGTCGTAGAGACAAACCTACAGAAATGATCAATTAAGCCCCACTGGACAAAAAAACCACTAACATCTGTTTTTTGTCTTTAGTTGGAAAAGATACAATCGACAAATGCCTCTGCAATAGTGACGGGTATTTATCAGCTCCACCTCTGAGTGGTAGTGATGGAAACACCGGGTGGACACACTCATTTTCGCCCCTTTTCTGGCACAATGCTGTGACCTGCGTCGCCTCTGTAACTTCTTGCACCCTTTATCATCTCAGCCACAAATTCCATCATTCTCCGTCCAGCGCTCGGACATTGTTCCAAATTAGTCGGCACCAAGTTTGAAAGAGAGACTGAATAAGTACCCAATATAAAA
>JAOVVB010124253.1:0-12435 GCA_028570985.1 Heterobranchus longifilis | reverse complement strand
TGTGTGTGTGTGTGTGTGTGTGTGTGTGTGTGTGTGTGTGTGTGTGTGTGTGTGTGTGTGTGTGTGTGTGTGCTTTGGTGCTTGGGTTTTCCCATTACATGCCTGGCTGTGTCACAGGATATTTATTTCCTCGCACACAGGTCGTAGCAGTCTCTTACCCCTCGGTGTGTGACACCATTTCCTGCTTGACGGCTCTATCTGCCACGCAGCGCAGGAACCTCCACTGAGCTCCGTCTTCAGGGGAAGATTGTTCACTCACCAGCGGATACTGATGCCCCTGTGCTCATTAGAAATGTAAGTCAGTTCCTAACAGCATCTGTCTCACACTCTCTTGGGCAAAAAAAGAAAACACTCTCTCTTGCCTACCACCCAGTCTTTCATTCACTCACCGCCATCTCTAGCTCACATCCCTGGGAGAGGAAGCTGTGTTGTGTTGTGTTGTGTTGTGTTGTGTTGTGTTGTGTTGTGTTGTGGAGTGTTGTGGGCCGAGCAGTGAGGTGGATTTCTCACTGGAGCTGATAGCCCTGATGAAACTCTATTAGCCACTCGTTAGCAAGAAACAACAGAGAGGGACAAAGACAAGACAGGGAAGAGGAATTCTGCTTAAAGAGCCACTCTCGTTAAAATCAAGTTTTTAACCATGTTAACATGTCTATATGGTGTTTTTTATTTGCTGCAAGACATATCATGAGTGAAATGAGCAGTTAACACCATGGCAGAGAAGTTCTGCCTTGAAACTGAAGTGTCTCAAAAATCGGGATTCAGACAGCCAGGTTTTATGACATCATATGTCTTAGGAACCAATCAAGTCATTTGTGGCTGGGGTTCTTGTATGTGCTATTTGTTGTATACAATGTATGTACAGGCCGGCTGCAGCACGTAGTCATACTGGCTTTTTCAAGAAACAAAATAGTGCCAAGTGAAGTTGGTTTCTGATATGCACGAGGATCATTGTTTTGTGGGTGACCTTTTAGTGTGCATGTAGTTTTGTGGAGTAAAGTTTAGTAAAGTTTTAGTTTGATGATGAACTATTTATTCTACATTCGGAACCGGACAGAACTCTGACGACGGAGCTCGGCAAGTAAGCTTATAGCTTTGCATCCACTACACTACTGGCAAGTATTTCATACAACTTAATGTCCAAAATCTGAAACTATCACTTTAATGTGTACATCACTTTAATGTTGCAGCTGGTGACGGTGGAGCTCGTTTTAATTACTATTTATACTGCTGGGTAACTTAATAATAATACATCATAATGTATTAGATGATTTGTATTCTCTATTAATAATCTAAATCTGCAAAGTAACTAAAGGTATCGAATAATTGTAGTGGATTATAAACTACAATATTGGCCTCCAAAATGTAGTGGAGTAAAAGTATAAAGTAGCAGAACAATGGAAATACTCAAGTAAAAAACAAGAACCTAAAATGTGTACTTGAGTAAATGTACTTAGTTACATTCCACCACTGTGTGAAACTGTGAAAACAGTAAAGAAAACAAAAACACAAGAAACGATCAACTTTAAAGACCACACTGTTTTCTAGCTCTTGACTGGAAAAAGAAACATCTGTTAAACGGCCAAAATTTCACATTGCAAGTGTTGCTTACACACAGATCTAAAATAGTGGAAACATCATATTTCACATGCAATTGTCACTCGTGTTTGTTTTGATCAGTGAAACACCTCAAAATGTGCGAGAGGAAATAGTCTTTTGTTGCAAATCATAGCTTGCATGTTGTAATTTGTTGTCACAAGCCTCAGTTGTTTGGAGTAAACAGAAGAAGACATGGACAGATAGCTCGGGCAGCAAATAGCCACCATGGCTGAACAAACATGAAAAGAGTGTCGCTCACACACACAAATACCTCCGGTACTGGCGACATTGTTTGATTGACAACTTAATTATGTAAAGAGTTCCAAACACCACAGAAATAAGTGTTTTTCAAGAAAAAGGGAGACACGATGAAGAAAACAAGGATCTTCACGGACCATCCACACTCTGGCAGTTTACAACAATGTGTGTCTGTGCCTCCACCCGTCTGGGGTCTGGCTGTGGGTTTAACAAACCAGCGAAGGGTGAAGAGTTTGTGGACTTTCTGGTGTGAACGGGGCCTCAGCGGAAGGCAGTTGCTCAACTGTGGATACTGAAAGCTTGTTAAAACAGCACTGGGAAGCTTCATGGTTTCTTTTTATAGATGAATGGTTGGTGGAGCAGCGAGTGCATTAGGTGTTTCTTCGGTTGTAAAGCACCACAGATCAGTGGACTTGAACAAGCCATGTTTGCCAGATCATTTATTGGTGTTTAAAGCTGGGTTAATTATTTTCTTAGACACTTCGGAAAAGAAAAACTACTCCACAACAAGCTGACAGACATACAGACCCGAAATGTTTTCATCAAGTGGTCATGGCTAACACGTTAACAGTGGTCAGTTAGTGGTCAGTAACAGTTGTTACCCATCCAATCGAGCAACTTTAGCATTCATTTGGAATCGTGTTTTTGGCCATCTGATGAATAGGATCCGATATTCACTGGCATTTTATCTCTGTTTTGGTCTCCACCAACCCCACAGAAAAACATCAGGATCTTTAGCTGCTAAATGCTCAACTGTGTTCACCAGTTGCTAACTTTGTTTAGCGTACGGTGGGTTTATCACCCGAGCAGTGGCAGGAAATACCATCAACAGGAGTGTTTCTGTAACGGTCGTGGTTTTAAACACGTTAACGGTCACAGTTTGGTTTGGTTTAGGCACCAAAACTACTTTTGTTATGATTAGAAAAAGATTGTGGTTTGGGTTAAAATCAGTACATTTGTTACGTTACTTCACTTCCGTGCATATGGACGTGATGTAGTTCTGTTTGTTACCTAAAGTTAAAATAACTCGCTCAAACATTGGTTTGACCCATCCATCATCAAACTACATTACAAGACTTCCTGCTCACACATGGGAGAAGTTAGCCTTCAGGGCTTTCTGCCAGAAAAAGTCTATTTTAACCCAAACCATGATCTTTTTCCTGAACTTACCAAGATGTTTTATTGCCTCAACCAAAGAAGATTTCTGTCCAAAAAGGCTTAACTTTTCCCATGTGCTTTTTCTTCCCATCACACATAAATATGGGTTGTAATTGCTGCTTGTACAAACAACATATAGGGTTGTTTTTTGGGGGGCGGACAGTCTGTGTATTTATAAGATCCTCATAAACCAAAGTAATGGACAAATTAAACTTTTGACCTGCTGGTGGCGTTAGAGCGGAAGTCATTAGGGTTCATCCTCTGGGTACCATGAATGTCTGTCCAAAATTGAAAGGCAGCCGCTAACGTGACTGTAAACTCTTAATTAGTGAAGCTTTAAGTTCATAAACTTCACACTTCTCACTCACTGCTGCCATCCAGGGCCACCAGCATGCAGTTGTGCAATTTTAAATCAAATGCATCTGCTGTCTCTTGTAGCTTACAGCGTACACACTGCACGCAGTAGCTTCCAGTGTGTTTGTGTTTTTCTTGCAGTGTTATTTAGTTGTTAAGGATGTGGTCAAGATGGAGGTGACACTGACAGCTGAGGGCCGTCACAAGCAGGGTGTGGTGTCAAACACACGTGGACACACACGTACATGTAGGTGGGACACCTCGGCTGGCAGCTGCCCCTGTGGTCTTGGATGTGAAATTAAGAGTCAAATTAAAGGTGGGATAAATGCCGACTTGAAGCTGATCCTCTTATAGCCTCATGGCAAAAACAGACTTGTGGTTTCAAACCTCATGGCTGAAAATTAGCAACAAATGGCGCTGAAACAGACTCTGCTCTCCGGCATTGGAGGGTATTCCCCGGAGTTTGGAATCGAATCATATTTTGAAACGAAAACAAAGATTAAAAAGTCGTATCCAAGCTGCTGATTGGAGGGAGGTGTAAACGTACCGTAATTTAGCAGAAACCACAAATCAGAGGATTTTTACTCACTTTGATTGAGTGCTTTTGCATTAACTTTTCCAACATGCAAACATCTGCTCTGTAAAGATACCTTGAAAACCCTTATTTCAGTGGAAAAAAATAATCTATTTTCAACACTTATTCTTCCTCTCTGTCGACCTCATTCACCTCACACACACAAAAAACAACATTTAAACACAACTTTTAGAGGTACATTAAGCACCGGACGCAGGGTGGGTATCCTCTAATTTTTCACATGTTGTGCCCATATCAGGAGGCAAGATTACAGGGCAGACTATTTTCGAGGCTTCTGCTATAAATATAAAGGAGTACAAAGGAGAGGAAATGGGCGTGAGGTGGAGGAAAGGATTTTAAATCTAAACCTGACGATGAGCTGCTCCTGTGTGTTATTTCACATCTCTGCCCCCATGTGTGCTGGCTGTCACTGACGATCACATTAGGATAATCTTTGGTTGTGAGTGTCGGATTCAGCTGATAAATAGGTTTACCATTGTTGGTCTTTCATTAAAAAACAGGATATTTTTAGTGTGATCACTAAAGCCTGCAGTGTTAGAGCCTGGGTCCATATAGTTTTCTTTTTTCTGACATTAACGTTAGCTAGGTGGCTAGCTTAATGCTACATAAACAGATGGTTGATTACACAACAAGCTTACAACGTGCACAGTGATAAAAGCACAACACCAGAAATAGTCAGTGCCCGGTCGATCTGCTCCCATAAACAGGCTTTTCTCTCTTTGTTCTGATTGTTTCCTGAAAAAGGAGCGCTGGTGACGACACACCGCCGTTCTGAAAAGTTCTGAGATTTTCAACTTGCACTTTTTCTGCATATGCTCTCTCATAGAGATCAGTTGAAAAAAGATGCTGCTGCTCAGGAAAAAAAAATGCTATAATAGAGGATTTTTCTACTTAAACAATCAGAACAAAATCTGAGTGTTCATCATGTTTCATCATGTTTAACTTGATTCTGTAACGTAAACATAACACACACAAAAAAGGACGATTTTACCAGTTCCAGTTTTATTTCTGCTCCTGTAAAGTCTGTATGATTTTCTGTTTTCCTGTTGTGTCCTCAGGTGACCGAGGAGAGAGAGGCTATAAGGGGGAGAAGGGGGACCGAGGAGACCGAGGAGAGAAAACAGGTAAGAGCTGATATTTTGAATATTTTTGAACAGTGAAGTGCAGCATTCAGTCCACAAGAGAGAACCTTGGATCACAACACACACACACACACACACACACACTCAGAGGGAGTGTGACTAGTCCCGTTTTACAACGTTAATCACAACGTTAATGACCTGTTTACAACCGTGACGGCACATGCACTTAAAGCGGGCGGAAAACTCCACGACCGTCGTGTTTAAAATGAGCGAAAAGCACGTTGAAAGAGGGATACTGAGAGCGTTAAAAAGTGATCCCACGGGGTCCTGACCAAACTGTTTTTTGACGAGAAGGCAGTGAGTATAGTATAGTATAGTATAAGTATACACAAATAACTAATAGAATAAAATAAAAAGGTTTTCTTTCTCACTACTGTTAGATTCTAATATACACTGTTGACTGTTCTACAAAACATTACAAAGCTGGAAAGATTTTTTTTCACCACCAACCAAAATTCCCCAAAACAATAACATCCTGAGAGAAATCCCAAGTCTCTCTTTTGGTGGAGTGCCTTCATTAAGATGATGCATGCAGACAGACCAGGACACTTAATCCAGTGTGGTACAACAGGAAAGAGAACACGGTCTGCTAAAAGATTCAACACGGAAATTAAATGCTTTATAGACTTCATTGCGGAAAACCAAGTTGGAACAACCTATTTTACAGTAATATTCCCACTAATTAGTCATGTTAATAAACCTTTCAATTCCAGTGACACTGTTTTATTTTTATTTTTTTTCCACTATAAACAACAGTAGACACGTTTTTTATTCCCATGCTGCTTTGACAAACTGTAAGTCAACAATGCTCACAGACACAGAAATCTAATATACACTATGAAAATTAATTTGGAATAATAAAGTTACAACAACTTTGAGGCTTTTGGCTCCACTTCTCAGACTGTTCACAACTTCCTGTGGGCACTGGATGAACATTTAATAATCACACTTCATTTCCAAGATTCATTTCATTTGTAACATCAAATCCTCACATGGTATCACTCACATATGTAGCTTTTAGATCCAACGTATTGACAAATGACTCTTTAATGACCTCTGTGGAGAAGCTGCACTTGTTGCAGAAGAATATTGGGATATAATACTGCAAAGAAAGACGGGATAATTTGTATATAAACCAGGTGATTGTGAGCCAGGAGGCCCAGCTTATTACGTGCCATATTGATGTTTTATTTGTGGGCGGCGACCTCCAGAGGCCGTACTAATTATAACAAGTAAACAAGGGAATGAATCGATGTAATATAAAAGACAAAGAAGCCCGTTTAGGGCAGGCGGGTCGAACAAACAAAGAACTTTTGCCCAGGAAACAGGTGTTTGTGTCCCGTTTGAAACTAAAAGCCAACATTGTTCTTTTAAGTTAACCTGTAAATAAACTTCCATTCATAGATATGTGATGTCCTATCAGGTTCTGCCTCACCACGTAACTGCGTCCAGTATTTTTGTTTTTTTGTAACAGGTGTATTTATAACACAGAAGTAGGGATTTTAGCCCAATCCCTGTTGTTTTTTCAAAATCGTACCAAGTACTTTTGTTGACTAAACCTACCAAAGTAGTCCTGTTTCACAACACGTGTTTAAAACCAGTCATGTGCAGGGCCGGCCCTAGCATTTTTGGAGCCCTTTTGGCGAAATCTGTTCAGGGCGGCCTCTCCCACACCATCCCACCCTCCAATCTTTTTCTTCCCTCTGGATGCAGCTGGTAACCCTAGATATGTGAAAACTTGCGAAAACTCTCCCAAAACATGTTTCCCATGACCTAATCTTAACCATTCAATGCCTAACCTTAACCATCTCGTGAGACTTTCGCAAATCTTGGGTTACCATCTACACACGACCATGCGGCGGCTGCTGATAGCTCAAAGTGTTGTGCCGTTGCTTGGCGGCGCTGCGGTTGTGCTGCACGGACTCGGCAAAACCAAAAAACATATTTTTCTTAAAACATGACAAAATATCAGATGAGGGGGCGCCCATAACTGTATTTCTACTGTTTTTTAAGTTCATATTTCTTAATTTTTCTGTCTTTGTGGCACGGAGCCCCCTCCACATGGTGGCAGGCGACCGCCTATAAGGCCTATGTGTTTAAAACATCCAAAAAACTGATTATGTTAATTAGAGAAGAGACCCATATTGTAAAATGGAGATTTAAACTTAAACACTTTTGATTTTACAAAAAGATGTCTGAAAAAGCTAAATACACAAGCATAATCAAACAAAACAGTATAGGTGAAATATATAAATAATCGACTGTTAACGACTACACAGTTACAGTAAAGTTAAACACGGCTATAAAAGTACATCGTGTGCATATCATCCAAAGTTGACAATATAAGACCAAAGATTTACGAGCTGATGACTTTATGAGCCTCATACATCTCTGCCACACCTGATGTCCTGTGCAAAGATCTGTGGGAAGTTTAAAGGATCAGTGGATCTGCTTTTCTTCTCAGCGGAACCACATGGCTTAGTGTACATCAAAAGGACTTGAAAACTGTTATGTATGTACATAATGTCCTGAGAGGGTAAGATGAGTCCACTGATCCGGGTTCAGGTAGACAGAAAAAAGCATTAATAATGACCCTCAAAACCACAGACATTTCTCTTTTTTGTGCCGCAAATGTTTTTCTTCCTTTGTTACATCATTGTGGTTGTCCATGTGAGCGATGGATTAATGTTCACATCAAATAGACTTGAACCCTGGACCCCCATCTGAATGCTGTTTCTGCCCGTTAAAGAACCGTCAAAGATCGGTTCTTTCCTCACGTCAATTACAAGACACGGATCTTTGAGGTTTCAGGGAAAGACCGAGACCACATGCTGCTGGCTGTCAGAAATACATAATCACGGCGTCGTGCACTTTTCTTGTCACAAACCTCATGTGGCTGACTTTATTGTTTGATGCGTGACTCTGATCTTTCAAAAGCTTGAAAGCACACAGCGCATACCTGCATGATCACTTACCAGAACGCGTGACCCGAGACCGTCGTTCATCCGCACATGTTGGGTGTTAACACGAAATGAAATGTCACTGAAAGGATCAGAATATTTAGCTCTTTTGAAAACTTCAACAGCACAAAAAAAGAGGATTTCTGGAAAGAAATAAAGAGCAAATGGGCCCCAGATTGTAGTCATTTGTGATATTGAGAGAGAGAGAGAGAGAACAGTTTTCTTCTATTATATCTGGATTGATGCTCTTTTAATTGACAATGAAGTCACGAGAAAAACACTTAAAGGAAAGCAAAGGAGGAAAATTGAAATCAGACCAAAACAAACAGGAAAAAAATGAAAGGTTTTGGGAGTTGGCCTGTCTAATTACATGAATTGGCAAAAATGTATCCTTCATCCATGTGTACCTTGTCCATCATTCACTCTAGTGCCTCATGCAAAATCTATATTCCTGATACCTCTGACGTGCAGTCTGGTGTTAAAGGGGACATATCACTTTTTCAGTGCTTGTGCCTACCAACCCACAAACTGTGTTTCTGTGGGCTGCCTGGATCAGAAAACATGGAATTCAACAAGCCATTCAGATTTGTCTCCCCTTCCTTTTTCTCTCCCCTTCATCTGAGTATCTCCACCAACAGCTTGCACTACCTTTGCAAAGGTGCTCCATGTTTTTCACGCAAGCCAATCAGAGCACACTGAGCTTTTTCGAGAGGGGGGACATAAAGAGACAGGCGCTAAAACTCTGCGTTTCAGACAGAGTGAATACAGGTGTATTAGGACAGATAGTATGAGAAAAACAATGTGTTTTTTTAAGTATGTAAACATGTTTTAGTAGAAACCCAAAATACTATTATGAACCTGAAAATGAGCATAATATGTCACCTTTAAAGGTACAGTGTGTAGTGTTTAGCGGCATCTAGTGGTCCCTTTCAGAGAAATGCACAAGCTACGGTGGCCTCCAGGGACAAGAAGCTAATTGAACAGATTTTGGTTTCAAACTTCTCACAAACAAAATGTTGGCAGGCAAAAACAAACACTCTCTTCTTCTATGTTTTCCTACCGGTGTATTTCCGGCGGGCGTCCACTAAATGTAAAAAACGTGAAAGGCCCACCATATAAAATCTATAAACTTCTAAGCTACATATTGGCTGCAAATCAGTAAAAATTTAATGGTTGCTTAGTCCTTAGTTTCTGTTGCTATATGCCTGTCAATGCTTTTCGTTCTTCACACCACATATACAGTGTCCGGGTGGGGCGGCAAGATGGCGGCGTGAAAAGACGTGTTATACTGAACTCTGCAGCCAACTTCTTGGTTTTCACTAAGGCGGTCCAACAGTACATTGACTCGATTCATTTTCTTATTAATCCAAAGCCTATAAAAATGTTATACTTTAGGCTATATGACTTCTAACTCTCCTTGGTGTTTCAAATTTTGAGAGCAAGTACAAAAAGTTCTCAAGAAGTATGCAGTCTGTGTAAACTTCAGCTAATCTAATAAAGAGCAGGACAGAGCCACTAACATGTTTTTTTATGTAACCTGTAACCCCACAGTTACTTAATATAGTTACTTAATGTTGCCTGGAAGTACTACTGTAGGTTTAAGCTGGACATGCTAAAGATTGTGGTTGATGTCGGAGCAGATAAACACACTTGAATCCATTCTGAAAGTTGTGTATTCCGAAACAGAGACATATATAATATATCATAAACTGTACTGTACCACTTAGTTTTGAAATGCAATGAAATATGTCCAACATCAACTGAGGCTAAAGTCCAATAATTTGCCTAAATATAATTCCTGAGAGATTTTTCCCATGTGTATGTTACTTGTAACTGAACACCTAATTTTTCATTTGGGGGGCATTTTGTGTAATTTTCATTTGACAGTTGACGTATTACAAGAGAAATTGGAAATGATGCACATGCACACACACACACACACGCACACACACACACACACACACACTATTACCTTCAGCTGACAGTTTGATCTCGGGGGTGCAGCATTAAGTGTTGTGGGTTTAAGGTTTGACAGGCTGTTTTTACAGTGGACCTGCGCAGCTACAGGGATCCAAATATAAATGAGTTCAGCGTCACACTCATGAAAAACACCATGTTGTTATTTTTATGTCAAAGCTAAAAGCTCTACGTGATGTCACTCTCCAACATCAATACTGAGGAACAGAATCAGAGATTCATCCATACATATTTACTTTCTCTTCAATTCTCGCGTGTGTTGAGATGCCACCTATACATACCCTACGTTTTTATTATTTATGTTGACTTTTTATTTTATTAATTAAATTATCTATTAGAACAACTCAGCTCCCTCACAGTGTAGTTTAATCTAATTTTTATTAATTTCTAATTTCAAACACATACACAGAAATACACATGCTGAGAAAACAGTGATGTGCATCAGTCTTACTTTTATTTTATCTGCAGAATCAAACTGACTTTCATCGTCTTCAACATTGTGTTAATTGTTGGTAGATGGATTTTGTCACTGTTGGTCAAAGCCAGGCTAGCTGTCTCCCCCTGCTTCCAGTCTTCATGCTAAACTAAGCTAAGGTAAGCTAAGCTAAGCTAAGCTAAGCTAACCAGCTGCTGGCAGAAGCCTTATATATTTACCAAACTTTCCATCTAATTCTCAGCAAGAAAGTGAATCAGCGTAGTTCTCAAATTGTCAAACTATTCCTTTAACATATCACAGTACAATTCAGGTCAAAGGTACCTCATTGACAAACACTACAATCAGTGTTGCGAGGGTTACTTTTAAAATGTATTCCACTACTATACAGATTACTGAATACATGCCCGAAAATGTAATCTGTAACGTATTCCATTAGATTACGCAAATTACGTAACATATTCTAAATATTCTGCACCCTTCCACCAAGTTTCATGAAAATCGGTCCAGTAGTTTTTCTGTAATCCTGCTGACAAATAAACCAACAAACAAACTAACTAACAAACAAACCACACCAAAAACATCACCTTCTTTGGCAGAGGTAATAAAGTAATCCCTTCAAGTAATCTATTTTTACAGACAGTACCTGTATTCAGAATACCACCAATTCAAACTGTGACTGTAACAGAAAACAGTTACTTATATTTTGTATTTTAAATACGTAATCCCAGTATTCTGTTATTCCCTATAACCCTGACTATAATAATCATCACTTCTGTAATAGTTTGTTAATCAGACATACTGCATCAGGTATAATACAATCCATTTAGAATTTCTCAAGAAACTTGAGAAAGTTGAGAAATCTTCAAATAGATTATAAAAACATGTTTTCAAATTTCACAAGTATCAGAGTGGGTCATTAAAACATCAGAAAAGGTTTTTTACAGTATTTACCATACAAACTTAGTGAGACGGCTGACAGATTTTTTTCTAAAACTTTCTAATTCATTATTTTCTTTAATTTGGCTGAAAAGCAAATACGGGTATTTCCAAAAATGTCAAACTGTTGCTCTAGAATGTAAAAACAAAGATCACATGAGATGCTCAAACTTGATTAACTTGTCTGGTCGCCAAAGTTTGAGTGTCCGTGTGCACTGGCCAAAAACATCAAATTAGAAGCAAACAAAATACGCTAAACAGAAAGAAAAGACAATGCAAGTGTCAAAAGAAGAAAACATAAAAGTCTAGAAGAGCAAACAATATGAAAGTCAATAACATCTGAGATTCAAGGCGAACACTTTCTGAACAGATGGATCTGGTTAACTGTTGTCCAGAAGCCATTCGGTCCCGTCCAGTCCAGACCCTTCCTGCCTGCCAGATAAACATTAGTAATACACCATCGCTCCATGTTCTGGCCTTCTTCAGGTATCGACACTCCCCCCCCCCCGGCCTCCGAGGCCTGAACCACTTGGACAACCACCAACACTCGGAGCTCCCTCGCCTAGTTTTCCCTCGACAAAAACACTCATTACATCTCATGCACAGGAAACATGCACGGCTTGTTATAAAATGTCAACTTTTGTCCAAATTAGTGAGTTTTCATGGTGGACCACTTTGTTGGCTGTCCCAGGTGGACATGAGAGCTGTCAGACTGAGAGTAAGATCCTTGGCTTTTTGCAGAATTACTTAAAGGTACAGTGTGTAGTTTTTAGCAGCATCTAGTGGTGAAGTTGTAGAAGCTAATTTAACAGATTTCGGTTGCAAACTTCTCACAAATTTCTCACAAACAAAATGTTGGCGGGCAAAAACAAACACTCTCTTCTATGTTTTCCTACCATGCATTTCTGGCAGGCGCCCACTAAATGTAAAAACGTGAAAGGCCCGTTCTAGAGACAGGTTTGTCCCTTCTGGGCTCCTGTAGCTGCAAGATGGCCGCCTCCATGGAGGGAGACCTGCTCC
>JAOVVB010124244.1:0-11487 GCA_028570985.1 Heterobranchus longifilis | reverse complement strand
GAAGGATTTTTTTTCCTGGTGTTAGGAAATGTATCCAGTTTGGGTTGTAGTATTTTGGCTGGCTAGTGATCAGACCAGCATCTCCAGGTACAGGCTAGCTTGGGGAGTTATAAGCATTGAGAGGTGCATAGGTTGGAAGCTCTTCCTCTCGGTGTGTCAACCTAGGTGATTTTTGTCTAAAGAAACTAAAAAACCAATGGATGCACAGCGCAGATTTTCAGTGGACCCTCATATCAAAGGTTGGCCGTTATTTGTAAGTGTGTGTGCGCTGCCACCTAGCCAACCAAGCTCTTGATTGGACATTATATTTGAAATGACCGAAAATAAATGGGTGACATATGGGTGACTTGATTGCATATTTCCCATTTTATCATTGCAAACAAGCAAGAATCCACTAAACACATCCAAGCATAAGACCTGTAACATACTCAACACACTCTGTAGGGTGTTTGTACGTACATGCTTTTCTTGCTTTTGCCACAGTTTACCTTTCTGTCAACTTTCCTTTTTTCCTATTTGTTTCGTTCATTAAAACTTTGTGCTTGCATGCAAACTTTGCCTAACACTTATGCACACTCCCAAAATAGTAATGCTCTACTTTTGCAGGACTACATATCTAATAGCACCAACCTACAGAAACCACACACACAAACACACACACACACACTTACACACACACACACCTCTCACCCTACTGCAGTGCCTTTTCCGTTATACCGCTCATAGATCATTCTAAGGTGCACCCATATAGCACACAAGATCTCGGCTAATGAATATGACAAAACTGAAACGATTTAATAATTTCAAAAAAACACTCAAAATTAACTCAATATTTTTAACACATTAGTTCACTTTTACTTCTCTTACCTGATGGCGTTAAACCAAAATGAACAACCACAACAAACGGCTGTCGCAGACTTTTAGAGATTAAAAAGATCTGGTTTCTTTGAACAAGATTTTTTCTTCTTGAAACCATGCCTCACTTCTCGTTCTTTGGAAACCGGATGACATTTGGTCGGCCTACCTGCAGGAGTTACTTCCCCTGATTCAATGATGAAAGCTAACAAAATCCCCATGTATTAAAGGAGATTTTCCATTACCTAAAAAAGTATTTTTTTTTCCTTGGTATAATATAATTTTTATGAACATAAAGATAGTTTAGAAATATTATACAAATTAAAACCGTTACTAAACAATTCATGATTGCTTCTGATTACTAAAGGTCAATACATCATATGATTGCAAGATATTTGTTATGTCAACTAACAGGATGAACTGATGATGAATCCTACTGGTGTATAATGTGACTAATGTTACTTCAGAAGCAACCATGATCTACACATCTTGTTTAAGAACTTCAACCCACGCACCAGATCGGGTCTTTACCCTCACCCTGACTGGCATATTCTCCTCAGAGATCTAAGCGTTCACATAAAAGCTCCCCTGTGTCCTCGGTCTACGTTTAAGCTTCTTATCTTTTCAGAGAAGCCTCATATCTCCAACGGTTCAGGAAAGATTCAAAGAACTGTCTTTTCATCTGAGATAATATTGCTTTGCAATAAATAATTTTTTTTGCACTTAATATGAATCTTATGTTTTCAATGATCATTTTTTTTATGCCATTGAATATAGGCACTTTAGCACTAATACTCTCTTGTTGTTCAGGCCATTAATCCTCGACATGTGCCCTAAGCACTATACTGTGAAATGGCCAGAAAAATATAATGCATGGCTTTTAAATCAGTCATTCTGCACTCAGAGACCAAATAGGAAAAAAAAAATTCTTTACACATTTTTATCAATTTTATTTTCTTCAGCAACTTTTGTGGTGTTGAATTGGAGTATCTAATTATACAATATTTTATCAAGAAGCAAAGATGAAAAAAAAAGGAAACCAATTTACCTACCCATGTTACCGGGAGATGAAGGGAAACCAGAGACTCAGCGGGTGTGAGATGATATTTACATCCCACAGAATACACTGTCTGGCCAAATTATTGGCCTGCGTCAAGCAAAGAAAACAACTAAATAGAATTGAAATTACAGAAACTGGTTTAAGTATCTTTCAACACATTACAAAAATCTGAAAGGATGCTGGGGAGCCATCAGCTTTGAGAAAGAGGTGTGGTCAGAAAAAAACCAAACTGAACATCACTTAAACACTTGATGAATTTGCATGGTTAAAATAACTTAATGAAAAAAAAAACATAGCTATGTTTAATAATGAAAGTGAGAGAATTTTCATACACACACACACACACACACCATGTCATGAGAACTCACAGGATAGGTACTAAACAGCTGTGCGTCCATAAAAAAAAAAAAAACACTTGTTAGTGAGACTAATTATCAGCTTTGATTTCATAAGGAGTATAAAGATTGGACTTTGGAGCAATGGAAAAAGGGTCAGGTGGTCTGATGAGATCCGAGGCAGTGTTATGATCTGGAGTTGCTTCCGGTAGTCAGGTCTAGGCTCAGCAACATTATGTGGCAATAAAATAAAGTCAGCTGATGACCTGAATGTAATAAATGACCAGGGTATCACATATATGAAGTTTTTCTTCCCTGATTGCACAGGTGTATTCCAGGACTGTGAAAAAAGTGGCTCTAGGATGAATATCTGGTAATGTCATAACGACCTTTTCCATCACTATCATCAGGTCTAATCAGAGATGTTCCTGGACTTTGCTGAAGACAGGACAATTTCAGGTCGGTGCTACGTTGGAATGTGAACCTTTACTCTGATACTGTGAATGCGGCTGTAAATAGATCTGGAGAGATTTTTCAAGGTGATGCTCTCTGTCTGTCCATTCTACAATAAAGGGTGGATTGGTTACATTTTGCAGAGTTTGTTGTCCTCCTGGTAGGTCCTACAATACCATCTTCATAAATGACCTTGAGTTCCATCATAGTGATGTTGAGGTTCTCTGCCTACAAAGAGTCGGAGTGGCTCTGAACTTCTTCCATTTAGAAATAACGGAAGCCACCTTTAAACTGCAGATGCATCACTATCCTTCTCCAAAAGTCATTTGACGAAAGGATTGTTATTTCTCTGACATCTATTGCACGTTTAAGGCCTTAATATATAAAGAGGATATAACTTAACAAAGCCAGGAAGAAATGAAAGGGGTCTAAATTAACCATTTAAAAGCTCCCAAAAAGTCAGTTTTTGGACAACTATTCTCTGATACACAGGGCTGTCTATAACAAAATTATTCATTTGAAAAGCACTATATAAACTTTTTTAAAGAAACTTTACACCTCCATTTTTTGAGCAAAGCACAGCAAGTAACTACCAATTAATTTTTTTTTTTTTAGCAAAATCCACCCCGTTTTGACAAGCATCACTTCTTTTTGTCACATGATTAATGAAGTGAAGAGACTTCCTGTGCAACACAGCAACTGCCACAAGTGGTTTAAATGTTGAAGCTAAGCCAAAGATGTTTACACTCTGTCACCCCAGCAGTAATAGATGACACATATGCGTTACTTATTCTGTGAAACAGGACATTATGCAATTCGGATGTTGTTCGAACACCATGTTAAATCCTTTACTACAACTATATGGGATGTAACTCCTGTGGTGAAGTGAGAAATACTGTTGAATGATTGATGCATGAGCAATTTGTGTACAAGAGAAATGAGAAACATACGCTGAGTGTGAGAAGCTGCTAGTTAAATGGTGCATACCTGTACTACAATATTGTGTTGTCACCATGTAACAAACTGAAACTTAAACTGCTTGGGGAGGAGGCTGACCATGCTGTAAAACTTTTTTGTATTGGTCATAATGTTTGTCACAATCTTCATCAATCTTGGTAATTAGAAAGGTTTTGTGTGCACTAAAGCTCAACAACTTTTCCTCTATCTAACTTGTTGCCAGTACTTTCTATTTGACTCACTACAGAATCACAATCAAAGCCGTCACTGATTTTTATTATTTTTTTAATAATAAAAACAACATTTTATTGGTGCTAAATGGCAAACTGCATAACAACAAACCCAACTGCAGTCAGGTAACTGAAGTTATAGCTTTTTGAAAAAAAAATTTCCACTTATATAAACCAAATAGTTTTTTGGCAAAAAAAAAGAAAAAAAAATCTAATTTTTGCTCTTTAAGCCTCAAAGCCCAGGACAGGCTGATCTGTTCCAGCAACACAGCATAATGATGATTAGAGAAATTAAAAGGCTTCAGACCTCAAACGGTGTACTTTTTTTGTTTGTTTTTGAATATATCAGGTAGAACGAAAGTAATCATTACGTTTACAAAGGGTCAATATTACCACTACTGGAATATGGGAATGACTTTGCATAAATGTAGAACTCGTGAAATGAGCACATTATTAATATTTTTGGGTCATAGAAACAACTGAAAACAACCAGAAAAACATGTGATCATGTGATCCTACGTGACCCATAATTTTTTTTTTGCTTTATTGCCGAGGTTGCGCTGAAACAAAGGATATGTCTCTATATACCGCACAATCCTGAGCACTATATATGTTTATTAAAAAAATACAGCAAAACAAAAAACTGTTTTAACTACCGTCATAATGATTCAAATAATACATGTACAACATATGTTCAGTTTTCAATATTAAGTTTTCTACAAAAATAATAAATAAATAAATGCAATAGTGGTGTTCTCATTTTGTTCTCACGTTTTTACAGGTGTTTTTGCGGAATGAAATTATATTATTAGTTAGAGATCAGCAATTAGACACCTGCAGGAGCTACACTTTATCTATTTGAAAAAAATGGTAGGTGTTTGCAATATGGACATAGAGACTGACCTCTTATCTTATAAAACAGGTCTGCATTTGTTGTGTTGTTTCCACCTTCATGTTTATTTGAACCTGTTTTTCTAGGTAACACTTTCACTGAACTTTTCCCCTCCTGATTGACATCTCTCCCCCTCACTCTTCACACCGCAACTTTCTTCCAACACACATACCAGTAACATTTGACACCAGCTATTATGATATCAATATTTGTGCTTTTTTTTTTTTTTTTTTTGCAATCAAATACATTTTTCTTTTAAACACTAATGTTACTAATTTATATATAATATGTTAAATTTTGTTTCACAATCCAGGCAATTTCAACTGTAAAGCATTAAAATACATTTTGACCATTGTCTACAATCAAGACCATATGTTTCTAAAAGAGTTTCATGATTTCTACTAATAAAAGAAAAGAAAAGAATGTAATATTAAATTATTATTTAAAAGATTTAAAAGCATTTAGATTTTTTATATTATTAAAACATACTTTTCCAAATAATCTGACTGCCATACTACTAGGTCATACTAAAGGGAAACTGTTTAATTTTTATATAAAATCTAAACTTTCTCATGGAAAATAAAAAAAATAATAGTTGCACATACATTTGGACCAAATCTCACCAACCTTTCGTTTTGAACTGTCCTCATTCCACCACGCACAGACAAATCCACAGTGATGATTAACAGATCCACTGTTAAAATAACTCTTGTTGGTAAAGTCCATTCTACTGAGACCAATGAATTGACTAAATCCTGGATATTCAGCTATGGGGAACATGGAAAAGCCATTTAGGCAATATATAAAATTTCCATATGGCACAAATCTACACACAGAGACCTGCTGATGTCTATTGTCCGTATGATTTGCTGCATGTACTTTTGAAAAGGGAAGAGAATGCACTGAAATAGGAGAAATGAGTTATGATATTTCATTTCTGGAAAGAGAAAGAGGGAAGAAACTGAACATGGGAAGGAAAGGAGAAATGATGGCAGAAAGGGGCCATTTTCTTGCACTCCCTAAAGCCACATAATCTAATATAAAGGGTTTCATTTTTAAAAATGTTCTGAGGACAACCCCACTGGAAAAGCCTAAACACTTTACCATGCAAAGAACCATGAAACTTTTAAATATTAGCAAATATTGCACATTTAGAAAAACGTCTTTGGGAGCACAAGCATGGCTGTACACTGAATCTAAGGTATGATTTTATTTGTTTGTGTGTCTTACCCTCCACCCCACACCCTCCTTCACACACAGTGCACAAACCATTTATATCATAGACATCAATTCATTTCTAGGCTTTCACATGTACCACAAACTTTACAGATCTATCACATCTGGTTAAATATGCATTGTTGCTGATTTAAATTGAGGAAAAAATATATATAATACAATCCTATAAGACATGCCATTATTTTTACCAACCACCAGATGGCACATGGGAATATGTAGTTTGAGGCATAAATCATACAAAGAAAAGTACAAATGGCATTCAAGTCAAATCAAAACTATTGATGCAATGAAGGCATATACAGTATTTACAGAAGACTTCAAGCACAGTATAATGATGAGATTCTTAGCTACAATAAAACGTTTGAACGGAGCGAACGTTTTTAAAAAGGGCTTTACATCCATGAATGACAATCCTGGCTGAGCTGGCTTTGAGCCCACTGCAGCTGTTCCTGTGAACCTTCAGCGAATGCGACGCCTGATCCTCGAAAATCAGTGGTTAACTTCTCGCAAACTTGTGAAAGAGACACATCTGTCTTTGAGAACTGTACACACACACATCATTCACCAACACCACTTAGAGTTAAAGGAACTTGGCTCGGAGTTATTGCCACATATAACCATTTCTACATGTTTGGGTCATTAAAGAAGTTCCTGTGAGGCCAGTGTTTCAGACGTGAAGCAGGCAGTGCAATCATGACTCTGGCCTACTAGTCCAAGCACTAGTGAAATGCTGGGATAAGTACATTAGTGTAGCTTAAAATGTAGTGCTTATAATATTACTTATTATCTTCAACAATCTTTATCTACACAATCAAAAGAATTATGGAAGTTTGTATGAAATGTGAATGTAAAAAAAAAACACAATCAAAGCAGAGTTTGCTATATTTTTTACACTCAACCAATGTATATTATTAATTCTAAATTGCATATTTAAGTAACCACATATACACAAGGGCTGTACCAACAGCAATGCAAATGTAGGCATAATTTTCAAATTGCACATGTTGATAGAATAACTTTTCCTTCATACAAATGTACCACTCAACATGCATATAACATTAACACCACTCAATGTCAACCCATTAACATTGATTGTCAATTATATTCCAACTACTGTATATCAACACTGAGAACTGAGCACCAACTACTGTATACACTAGCAAACCGGTGACAGGAGCGTGGGCACCCAAAGCTCACACATGGCCGTGAGGCCTAAGGCCAGCTGATCTGGTCCGATCTCACAGAAAAGGCAATCCCAAAGGATCCCCTGCCACTGTCCTGGTGCCAGCCACCACAGCATTCCCCCAGAGATATTTTCGAGTCGTGCCCGATTGTGCAGAGCCATCCGTGGCACATAGGGGAACCCATTTGTTGCAGTTGCTGGTCTTTCACGTTGCTGCTGAATATTTACAGACATTACATCACTGACAAGTGATGAATGACGAAGTTTAAATAAGGGGAAACAAATCTTGAGACAAACCGCACAGTGGGCGACCCTTGACTGTGACAAAGGGGATTTTTCAATTACAAATAATACAAGAGTAGTGTTCAACTGTAGGTAAGTATGTGTGTATGTATGTACACGTATGTATGTACAGAATGTATGCATGAGTACTCTGTACACTACATTCAAATTCAAATGAAGCACTCAAGATGCGAGTGAAGTCTGTTCACTGAGCTGTTGGAGGTGGCTCTGGGTGTTATATTTGTTTTTGGTAGATGATCACTTGAGCACTCAACATGCAGTCCAAAGAGGTGCCTTTGCAAGTGGAGGTCGCCAAAATAAACTAATCGGGAAGATAACAAAAAACATTGGGATTGGCCATTACAATCATTTGGAATATTCCTAAAGAGAAGCAATTACCTGGCAAGCTCAGCAACAGCACTGAAGACCACTTAAGACAACTTAAGTGGATGATCGTAGAATTTTGCCCATCAGTAAAGAAGAACCGTTTCACAACACCTAGTCAAGTCCAGAACACTCTTGAGGACGTAGCCATGTCATTGTCAAAGTCAACAGTCAAGAGACAACTTCATATTGCATCACAACAAGGTTGTAACGCCTAAGGACAGAAAGGCCAGATTAGATTTTGCCATGGATTTTTCTTCATCTGATGAATCCAAGATTAATTTGTGCTAGAATGATGGGAAAAGAAAAGTATTGAGAAGAAAAGGAGCAGCTCATGATCCAAAGCATTCCACATCATCTGTCAAACATGGTGGAGGCAGTGTTTTGGCATAAGCTTGTTTGGCTGCAAGTGGAACTGGGTCATTGGTGTTTATTTATGACCTGACTGCTAATAAAAGTAGGAGGACGAATTCTGAAGTGAATAGTGCTATAATCTCTGGTCAGAATTAGAAAAATGATGCAAAATTGAAAAACATACAGTGAAAGCTCCTCGAGATTTTCTCAAGGCAAAGAAATGGGATATTCTTCATTGACTAAATCTGTGACGTGTTCTCATGCTTGAGCTTGGGTATGCTTTTCATTTACTGTGAACAAGACTGAAGGCAGTAAGACTTATAAACAAGCAGCAGCTGAAGGCAGCTGCAGTAAAGAGATGAAACTCAGCATTTCACAGTGAGAAACTGGTTTAGGATATTTTAAATATAGTCACTGAAGGCACCAGAGATACACTTATAAATGCAAAAGTACAAGGCATTTTAAACTGTCACTGGAGGGACACAAATTAAATTTTAGAGGGATAAAATAAACACAAAAACAAACACACTGTGAGAGAATTAGGAGAACAGGTTTCTGAACTCCATTTCCCAGCAAGCACCACATTTACAAAAGTTCATTGACGTTGGTAATTTGATAGATCCTTACACTGAGTTACTCAGTGCCATCAGTCAAACACAGTTGGAATATAGTGTGTGGTAATTAGGAACAGGAGTGCTCAATCAGAACTCCGGTGATTGTGAAAGTGTGTAAGGATGTTGTAGTCCTTGGTGACCATGTTTGAAGTTTGCAATACTTGCTGGGAAGGTTGAGTTCTGAACCTGTTCCCCGGACTTTCTTGCTCACACGCAATGTTGCAAGTCATAACTTTTGAAATGCCTGATACCTCCTTTAAAATTAATGCATAGATATGAATAAAATTTTGTTTTCACAGACAAACGTTGTTGGTCTTTTGGCTGCTCCAGGCAAGGGGTCCCAACAGCGGACCATCCGGTCTGCACATACAAGCTTGGCACATGGATGCCCTTGGATGCCTGATGCAACCCTCCAATTTTATCCAGGCTTGGGACCGGCACTGCATCCAATGAATGGGGTTTGGGCACAGGCTGGGAATCGAACCCAGGCCTTCCACATGGCAGGCAAAACACCTACCACTGAGCCACCAATGCCCCTTGTTTTTATAGACAAATAAAAGATGTAAAACAAACAAGATATGAAACATAAAAACAATCAGGAGCTTTATGTTGATAAAAAAATGACAAATTTGTGAAATCTACTTGTAATAACTTGTTTTTAATTCTTTCCATGGTTAAAATATGTTAAATAAATGAGCGAAAAAATTTTGTAACTAGAAGAATCATGATGTCAATTAAAAAAGAGAGGGGGGATAGAGACAGTCTAGCACCCCACGTTAGCAAACAGGAACCTGAAAAACAGGAAGATTGCAAATAGAAATCTTAAAAAAGAAGAAAATTTGCCTATCTTCTAAATGGTATCAAAATTTAAATTGAATTGGAGGAAGCAACCAAAATAAACATAACCAACACATTTATGAAGAGTGACAACTCCACAGTTTATGTATTTATAAGCAAAATGTTAAGTAATTCTTCTTCTTCTTCTTCTTCTTATTATTATTCCATCCATCCATCCATCTAGGAACCTCTGTAGTACAACAAGGAACTGTGGAGGCCTATGGTGGCCATTGTATTTATTCCTATTTTTACGACTGTGGCAGGACAGCCGGTCAACATTCACACACGCATTCACACACTACAGGCAATTTGGGAACACCAATTCTGCATGTCCTTGGAAACCAGAGAACCCAGAGGAAACCCACCAAGCATTGGGAGAACAGTGCTAACCACTAAGCAACCATGCTGCCTAATATTATTATTATTAGTAGTAGTAGTAGTAGTAGTATTTAATTTTAAAAAAAAACTCATGGTGTTTTTTCTCATTTTATGTTACAACTTATTTCTTGTTTACGATCAAGAATCATGCCATATAGTTATGACTACATAGACACAAGCAGCCAAGGGAATAACCTGGTTCCCTGCAGGCTTCTAAGTCTACCTGTTTCCTGGATACATACAGTACTACCACATCAGTTAACCCAGTCTGCATTAGCTGTAGTCATGCTGTTTGCATTTTTAGCCAGTATTAAGCTCAAATAGAAAACAAGGACAGGGACATATGACCAGCCAGAATGTGGTTTGAGAGCGTCAAGAGGATATTGATTTATGGCAAACTTTGGATTTGTAAATAAAGGGAAACGGGAGCTGGTCTTCTGGTGCTTGGAGGTCATTAGGCCTGCTCACGTGCCTGGACGCAGGTGGCACTCAAGCATGGGGAATTATCATGAGTGAGAGCTTTTATTTTTCACTTCATCGCGATAGGATTAAGTGACTATATACTTTTTGGAAATGTGCCACTTGGATGTCTCAGTCCTGTAACATTATGGAGCAGAAGAACACAGAGAACACAGTGTACTTTGTGGAGTATGGAAATGGAAAGGTTGCAAGTCCCGTCTCGCAAGTAAGTGCTTTATATAAGACTTAAACTGGGGGTTAATATTTATAGTCAACATTTATTACTGATGCCTGATGGATAGGCCTGATAATGAATGCACACTGTCATATGATTAATTCACATGATTAATAATAACTCAAAAAAAAAAAAAATCACATGTCTTGCTGTCATGCAGATTGAGCTGAGATAATTCATGTGATTCATGCGATGAATCATTATGCATCTAGTACAAGTAACAAATATCAACCAGTTGAAACTAGTAATATATTAGTAATCCAGTGCTTTGTCCATATATTCTTCTGTAGTACTACCTCTGGTTTAACACATATGATAAAAAGAATTTAGAATGCAAAATATTTCATATAAGTTTAAAGGTGTTCACTATTTTGTAGAAACACTTTTAAAACATGCAAAGTATTCTCATCTTTTCATAACCATGGTATTTACTTTCCCACCTTATCTATCCATTGTCAAGTGTCTTTTGAGTGCTTAGACTGAGTGTGCATAATTATAGCTTAAACTCAGCAGGTAGGTAACTATCAGGCAAATGTGTTGGTTAAGCAGTGCTTTTCCTGCTACAAGTAATCTGTAAATACTGTGATGGTTTTGTGGAGTTTCATCTTCATGAAAATGGACAACAATGTCATGGGGCATTGCATTTAGGGTAGGTCACCATGCTTTAGTAGGACATACTTCTTTCAAAACAAATATATATATGAAAGTGCAAATGCAACAGGTAACAGAAGTAAAGTGGCAGT
>JAOVVB010124235.1:0-12435 GCA_028570985.1 Heterobranchus longifilis | reverse complement strand
AAAATAATTTGCAGAGTGCAATATATTTCACAATAATAAGCTTTTTTTCAAAATATGTTCCATTATTTCACAATATCTTTCTCATATTACATGTATGTGTCTTATTTATTCAAAGAGTTATTTATTTCATCATGTCCTATTTATTTATTTAATTTTTAACACTTTGGAGTTCCATACTCTAAGTCTCTCTGTTCCTCTTTTAGTTATAAAGACTGTGTGCAGTCTTTTTTTCAAATAATCCGTATCCGCATACGCCGATCGAACTGAGCCAACGATCGAGCTAGGCATTGTGCACCTCGCTAATGGCGGACGGATTTCTGCTGAAACGTCTTCTAACAATCCACTCAAACAATAATTTTCAGATGACAATAAGTGCGTCGACCAATTTTCCTGTGATGCCCCCCCTCCGTTGCTGGCACACCCGGTTCTCTCCCGCTTGCTTCCTGTGAAGGTAGCCTTCTTCTTTTTTCCCCACAGGCCGCACGCTGCTTTATAAGATAAGAGAGAATCGTAGTGTTCATCTCCAGCGTACAGCGAAGCAGTTTAAGAAGATGGCCTCGCGTTATTCTTCTCGAATGTAATTGCAAAGTTATTGGGACGTCTTTCTTTTTTTTTTTTTTTAGCGAGTAAACCTTTCGGCTGCATTAGCATATAAATGCACTCCTGCTGATGCATGCGTAATAGGAGGTGATTTAAAAGTATAATATATACACGCGCACCCCTACACATAGACACAGAAAGTGATGGCGTGGCTTTAGGAAGGAGGAAAATGTCCGTTGTTGTTTGTTGTTTTTTAACACTCCTTCTGCTCAATACAGAAACCCAAGCAGAAAGACTGGCACCCGCCGGACGGCTTCATCCTCGGCTTGTGGACGCTCATCCTGCTGGTCTTCTTCAAAACCTACGGCATCAAACACCTCAAACACATCTTCTGACCGCCGCTCGGGTTTCTCCGTCACAAATACTTATTTTCACCCGGAGTGTTTTCGACAGTGCCCGTGGTTTAAAAAGTTTTTTTTTATTTTATTTTTTATTGTTAGACGCATGACACACTGTTCAAAAGGGACACGCTTTGACGTTAAAGATCCTTTGTTGCACTCCGTGATGGGATGTATTCTCGTTAAATTTTAGCACAAGGGCTTTTTTTTTTTTCCTCCCTCTTCTCAAGAGAGGTGTTCTTTCAGCACTTTTTTTCTCTCCATACTTCTTTTAATCCTTGGATACAGTCGGGCAAGGACAAACTCACTCTGAAACTCGGTATGATAGTTGAAACGTGCCACAACGTCGTACTGAAACTCTCTGAACTCAGCTCTTTATCTGTCATCCGTGTGATTATTATCCGCACTTGCTATTCAACAACGAATGAAATCTACTGTACTTCTCTTGACGTCATGTCCGGCGTGTGGAATTCGCTCCTGTACCTGTGGAGTGAAAGCTACCAGTTTAGCACTGAACAAACTATTCACTTCTGAATAATTTACTATAGTTTAGTATTTCAGCCTGCCGCGCTTGTTCATGTGGTTTCTGGTATCCAGTAAATATTAACTACTCATTTTGCGGTTATTTAATGTGACATAATGACATCCTACATAATATATCTAACTTTATCTATATTGTTATATGTACTATATATAACACTCCTAAAAAGCTACATCAGTTTGACAGTTAACTCAAAAAATTACCCATGATTCCTAGCCCCTATTTAATAATTTCCTGTAGTGATAAATCTAGTTTTTATTGTTTTGTTGAATTTGTACATAAAAGCTATACATGTATTAAGTTTAATTAGTAATAACTGTTTATTCACATGTTCTTCTTTGCCCTGATGAGGGAAAAAAAAGTTGTTTTGTTAAATTTGTTTCAGCATAGCATAGATAATTTATTTTCGCTAAGGGATGTCAAATTTTTTTAGTATTACACTTTTAAGTATTATGTAGCTATGGGAAAGCAGACAGGCTAGGAGTCATGGATAATTTTTGAACGTAATTCATGTTTTTAGTCCACTATCAAAAACTTTTCATTATTTATCAGCCTTGTAGGTGCAAAGAAGCAGAAAATAGGAAAACAGCAAACATCTCCTCAGGTGATTAGCTACAGTAAGTTTAAAATAAGCCGTATTAAAAAAATTACCCTGATTCCTAGCCCCTGTTTAATAATTTACTGTGATAAATTTAGTTTTTGTTGTTTTTGATTTTTTTTTTTTTCTTCCATCATATAGTTTAGCTTTAATAAAATCTAGTGTTGCTCTTCGGACACTTTTGGCTTCGATTTCTATATAAAAGCTGCACATGTTTCTTTACATGTTCTTGTTTTTCAGGGACAGGAGCTAGGAATCATGGGAAATTTTTGAACGGGTTTCATTTTCTTAATCCACTATCCAAGAATCCATATTACCACGGCGCTTCACTCTGATTGGTCGGAAGGTGTTTATTTTCTAGCGCTTCTATAATAACAGCGTGGTGGCATCGACTGCATGGCTGATTTAACCATATGTTGTTGTTTTTTTTCTGTTTGTACAACAATTAAGGAAGGAGTCTCCAGTGTCAGTACTTTGTAACAGTTCTTTTGGATTGCATTATTTTGAGTATATTAATGTATTTTGGGGAGGGGGGGGTCTCATGAGCTTTTTTTTTTTTTTTTTTACCCAGATGAATGTTACACAACATTAAGGGTATCTATAAATAATAATAAAAGAAAACTGTACTTCTCCATAGGCCACTAAAACTCTCTGATCTATTATGAAAAGAAGGCTTTTCTTTCCCTTCAGTTTTTTTGTTCAGTAAGGTAGGGAAGATGAAGAAGAGATGCAGAGTGCTGTGCTGTTTTTTCTTTTCTCAAAGCTTTCAACCTTGCATAAATGATTATATGAATCGGGTAATGACATTGGAGGTTGAATTGAAAGCTTTCACACAGAGTTTTAATCCATTAGGGTAGAGACGGTTCTGGATAGCAGAAGGTGATGGAGTGGTATGCTGGTTATTTATATTTATAAAGCCACACGCTAAAAGTTTGTCCATGAACAAGATGTAAGAACATCGCCACCCCACCACCACTGTGGACACCTACTGTACATTCGGATGCAGGCCCTTAACAGACAGATTCATCAGTAATATTTTTTTATTACCTTGTGTATTAAAAAATAGTTTAAAAAAAAGGCATAATGTAAATCTTTTTTTTAATACAGTACATTTACAAAGTGTGTTTTTAATTAGCTTTTTGTCTATAATGCACTTTTTAAAAAATATATTATTACCCTACTTTCAGCACTTTGGTACGATCATTACGATACATAAAAGGTGGCAACGAAATATTATTCTTAAGGTGTGGTATTTAAATAAAAAAATCTAGCCGGTAATATTCGCTAAATCACTTAAAGGTTAGACCTGCTGGAAAATCATGTCATGAAAAATTTATAATTATTATTATAATAATACTTTGAACAAGATTCATGTAATTTTTTTGTGCATTGATTGATTGATTGATTATACTGTGAATAATTAAAATGGTTCCAATCCCAATCTGAAGAAATATGACGGTAAGTAGAACTTTATGTACTTTCCCAGTTTTCTTAACTGATACTTTAAGAAGCTGTCTCTGTCTCGGATCTAAAGCACCGTAACCATGTTGACCATTTAGGAGATTATTATCTACAATAACGCAAACAGGAGGCAGACGCGTGTCGATGTGACTGCAGAGTCTGTCTTTAAGGTTCACAGCCAAGGTCAAGAAACAGGCAGTGAGGTTAAGCAGAAATGAATCTATTATAAGAACATTTCTTCAATCAGGAGGAAAAAATAAATTCATTGCTGGATTCAACAGGTTGGACAGAGTTTTTCCGATTACCTCTACTTCAATTCTTTCCATTTCTTATTGTCAGCCTCGCAGGTATAATAACGGCTAATTGCGACAGTTAGGTGATTACCCGAGCTGTGGCCTGTAATTTCCGTCGTGCACTGCGTTATGCAGTTGAAACACCGTGTGTGCCGTGTCGGATTCAGCCTGTTTGAGGCGTTCAAGGTTTTTTCCAGAATGTATTTAAGAAGAATTCCTCCCAGAGGCTTGGTATGATCAGACGCTTATTTCAACTCTACAACATGAAACACAAGCTTGAACTAATTCCTGCTCATCATAAATTATGCTTGAAAATGTGTGGATGTGTGTTACACGGTTGGTTGGTTGGTAACAACATTTACACAACAATGTAGAACACAGTGGAGCATACTTACATTATAGAGCGCACAAAAAAAACACTGACAGTGATGTTGATTTATTATTATAGTATGTGCTGAATAATGAATTCAACAATATGATAGACTCCTGTTATTTCAAAGTTTCTCATTCATTCACTTGAAGAATTAGCTTTAAGAATTTAACAGACTACTGATAATGTTTTGTGTAATATTTCGCCATATCCTGTAACCTGTATTAGCATAGCATAAGTTTAAACTTGCAGTTTTAGACAGTCTGCAATATTGGACATGTAATTTTATCAGCATTATCACCATTATTATTATTATTATTATTCATGCATTCATTCGTCAGAATAATTGCTCGGGGGGGATTATGATGCTAGCTATTTATGTGTTTAACAATTAGTTAGGTTTAAAAGGAAGAAGAGTGTCCGAAATAGGTTTTAAGCTGAATTAAAAGGAGTGTCCGCAGCACCTTGATACACTTACCGGTCCGGGCCCAATTGACCGAGAGAGGTAAACACACACACACACACACAATGTCTTAAGATCTCTGGAAAGAGAAAAATCTGGAGATTTTTAAAGCATTTGCTTAGGTGCCGTGTCATGAACATCAAAAGAACCCGTCATCAGCATGTCAGTCATAGAGAGACCCGGAGACAGACAGGTGTGTATTCCCCTGGTTCTAGTGGACAAGAGCTGTTTGGACGTATACAGTATTTGTCTGGATACAGGATATAGATGGTGTTAACACATAAGGAGTCAGGAAGCTCAGTGAGGGCACAGGAATCTTCTTATTAAATTATACATTACAATATAATAATGCTTTACAATATTAATTAAGAAAGTGTATGAAATTTGCAACATCAATGTATTTTTTTTCTTTTAATTGTGACTTGGTTTTTATATCATATTACTTTTGACATTGATGAAGGAAATAAATCACTTTTTTTCTCCTCCAGTCCTCCTTTTCTATCCTTGACTTTTTTTTTGTATTAGGCTTGTAGCTAATTTAGATCTAGTTGTGCCAAACCCTGCCTCAGACACTTCTACTAAAGACAAAAAATCTGGGATTCTCAGAGTTATGAATAATATATAGATGATTTGCATAATCTAAAATGTGCGACTAGAAAATCGATTTAAGGGGCTGCGTAAGCCGGATCTTAGTAGGCGTATATTTCCTCAGCGTTTGGACCTGATCCACTGAATCTAAACATGACTCTGAGTTAATATTTATAGACTTACGCAAAGAACATTTACTAGATAATGTTGGTACATTTTGGGTAAAAGTACATTAACAAACAGTAATCCATACTTTAAAAGTTTCCATGAGGTTGACTGCTACATCTAAAGCTAATAGTCCTGCTGCTGCGTTTGGCCGTGTGTAATGTTAGGCACAATTTCTATCTCCATTATCTCAGCAGGCATTCATACCGTGTGTCTCAGCCAGAGATTTTCTGTACAGCAGCAGGACTATAAAACCCTCCAGCATTAGCAGCTGAATACTCGAAATCCCTGCACACCGAGTGTGTCCTCGCTGTCCTCTCACACCAGGTGTTTTTCTTTCTTTAGGCCATTAAAAATTCAGCTCAGTGGAGAAACAAACAGAGCTCGTTTTATTGTATACTCAAAGCCCCTCGTGTACTCAATCTCAAGCCTGACTACATTTACACAACAATGGCCAATCTCACAGAATAAATCAGTTATATTACTGGAGTATCTCCAATTGTGTTTGTAGTCCGGACGGTGACATTTCACAGCTACACAAGCTACATGTCTCAGGATGGACTGGAAGAGGGCCCCGTTGGTCTCTCCACTGATCTTCAAAAAGATTTTCAACCTCAACACTCTTTTTAAGTCTTCAGTGGTTCAGTCTTCTTGAAACTCTGTTCCTGCAATTGCGTTAACTCTGATCTTCCATTGGTCAGGTTGTTCTCCAGTGGCTTCTTTAACAGTAATGACATTTAAATATGAATGTGTGGTCAAGATCTTCTGTAACTGCAAGTACTGTATTGTTTTCCTTTTTTCAATAAAAATATTTGCAAAAAAAAAAAAAAGATCGTAACAACATGTTCTCTAATGGTGAAGTACTTGAAACCCTGATTCTCCAGTTGTTAAAACCATAAAAATATTACTGGTAAATTTCAAAACTACAACTATTTCTTAAACAATGAATTCTTGGAAACTGATTCTGAGAAAATTAAGTTATATAAATTTATAAATGTAAAATGTATAAAAATGTAAATATAAAAATATAAATGTCTACCTGACATTCAAGTTTGTTATTACAATATACAGTATATATACTACATGCTTTGCAAATGGGTTTGCAGTTCTTCCATCACCATTTGTTATTTGTTCTTCCATAAATGATGGCTGCTTTCGCTGTGGAAGTTTGTGAATTCTAATCAGGATTAACCAACATCTCTGAGATTGCCTGCGTACTGTACACACATTATTGAGCACCAGTAGTAGAAGAAAGAGGGGAAAAATCACAGAAGTCATTGCAAAACTTAATAAGGAAGAAAACAACAACATAGACAGAAGAAGATTGTCGGGGGTAGATGTGAAGTCGAAGGATCGAGCTGATCAACAGAGCTAAATGGAAAGCACCAAGTAACTGAAACTGGCTTTTGTCTTCGATCTACACAAAGCTGTTCATGTGTGCAGAAATGTCAAAGAAAAACAGACCAGTTGTTTCAGCAGACAGAAAGAAAGAAAGAAAGAGCCAAAGAAGCTAGGAAAAAAAGATGGACTGAAATTGTTAGAACAGAAAATGACATTTGTTCTAAAGCTACAGCCGGAGATTGTCCGAGTTCAGCCCGAGAGGAGAATCATGGAAATAATTCTCTGGAAAGATGAGTAGCAGATCTTCAGACCTGTGGAAGATAATAACTCTGGAAAAAGACTGCTTTCTATTTTCAATGGATCAATAAATGTTTTATAGCTAAATGGTATTAATCTTGGGACATTTTCCCATATATTTATTCACAGATATTTTTACAATAATGATGGAGCTCCAGTATAAAACCTACAACATTTTATGAACATATTGTACTTGCTCTATGTTTCAAAAGGTTAAAAGTTTACACCGATGATTCAGCCAGCTTGCTGTCATGGCTTATCTGGATTCTCAGTGAGGAAACAGTGACAGGTCCTTCCATGTCCAAGGTCACACTGTCAGAATGTATTAAGTTCCCTTTTACAGTTTCTCCTATGACAAAGTTGTTTTTTTTTGAGAGAGAGAGGTTCATTGAATGCAGTTTTGTTCAATTCCTGAATTTATGAAATGAAGCTTCTCCAGTACCCAAGTTTATTAAATTGAGTTTTTCTCCAATGGTGAGGTTTATTAAATACAGTTTCTCTAATGGTGAAGTTTATTAAATAAAATTTTTTGGTGAACTTTATTAAATCCAGTTTCTCATATTGTGACGTTTATAAGAGGGACTTTCCCCAGTGGAGATGTTTATTAAATATACTGCACTTCATCAGGTACACTTTGTTAGTACTGGGTTTGAAAACCCCTATTGCCTTCAAAACTGCCTTTAATTCTTCATGGCCTAAATTTAACAATGTGCTGAGAACATTCCTTAGAGATTCCGGTCCATGTTGACGTTATAGCATCACGCAGGTGCCGCAGATTTGTCGGCTGCCCATCAAAAAGCAAATCTCCCATTCCATCACATCCCAAAGGTGCTCCATTGGATTGACTGGATTGGATTGAGATCTGGTGACTGTGGAGGCACGGCGTTTGAGTACAGTAACCTCACTGTCATGTTCAAGAACCCAGTTTGATAGATTTTAGCTTTGCAACATGACGTTATCCTGTGGTCCTAAAGGGCTGGATACGGTCAGCAACAATACTCGGGTACACTGTGAGATTTTAAACCATGTTCAATTGGTACTAAAGGGCCCAAAGAGTGGCAAGAAAATCTTTCCCACACCATTACAACACCACCACCAGCCTGAACTGCTGATACAAGGCGGGATGGATCCATGCTTTTATGTTGCTGTTTATGCCAAATCCTGAAGCAACCATCCAAATGTCTTCTTTTGTTCAGTTTTTGGTGAGCCCACGTGACCTGTAGCCTCAGTTTCCATCCTCAGCTGACAGGAGCAGCACCCGGTGTGGTCTTCTGCTGCTGCTTCAAGATTCTGTGCGATCAGCGATGCTCTCATGTACACCTCGGTTGTAGGGACATGTTATTTGAGTTACTGTTGCTTTTCATTCTTCTCTGACCTCTGGCATCAACGAGGCATTTTCACCCAGAGAACCGCCCTCACTCGATAGTTTCTCTTTTTCAGACCATTCCCTGTAAAACCTTAGACATGAATGAGTGTGAAAATCCGAGCAGATCAGCAGTTAAAAAAAAACTCAGACCAGCCCGTCTGGCACTGACAACCATGCCATGTTCAATGCCATGTTCATTAGTTGCTAATTGGCTGATTAGATGTTTGCCTTACCGAGCAGTTGAACGAGGAGTCTGGTGAATGTAGATTGTCCAATATTCCAGTATGTTTATGAAAAACAATTTCTTCAATACCCGAGTTTAAAAAAAAGAAACGGTTTCTTCAGAATCGAAGTTTATTAAATGGAGTTCCTTCAAAGGTACAAATCATTAAATAGAGTTTCCCTAATGCCCAAGTTTATTAAATACAGTTTCTCCAATGGTGAAGTTTATTCAGTTCAGTTTCTCCAATGACAAATTTGATGAAAGACTTTTTCACCAAAGTTGAAGTTAATTAAATATTTTTTTCTTCAATAACAAAGTTTATGAAATTTTTTTTTTTCCAACTGCACTGTTCACTTCATTTTGTTTCTCCAGCGATGAAGTAAATGAAATACACTTTCTTAAACAGTAAAGTTCTTGAAACAATCGTTGTTTTTTTCAGTTTGCCGACTATGAATGCATGAGAAATTGCGCTCATGCTTTGCGCCAGGGACAGACTTCGGCTCCAGCGCCAGTGAATCCAGTGCCAATAAGAAATAATTTGACATTATTATTCAGTTACATCTATTTGAATATACAGTATGTTGGACATTTGTGGCAAAAATGCATAAGGACAGAGCGTTTATATATTATTGTTCTGACATGACTGACCAACTTCTACACTCTTACTGGATGTTTTTTTAAAGCTTGGAAGAGCTCACGAGTCATGCAGAAATCTTTATGCTTAATTTTGCAGTCAGCAGGCTGGAATTTGAGCAACGGCATCCGATCAGTTATGTGCAGTATTGCTAGTAAGTTAAATTAGCAGCAGTTGAAATGATGTATATACTGTACAGTAGGATGATCTAGTATAGTGGACAGATAGACTAGTCATCAGTCGTCCTCACGACCGGTAGACGCTGTGTGAAAGAGGACGACACTAAATATATCATAGCTAAAATTCCGATGGCTCATGTTAATAAAATCAACATTAAGCAGACATAAATTCAGTCACTCGGGAGTGAAAAAACGCAACACGGGAGGTGAGCAAGTTTTTTAATGAATCTCAGCGAAGACTCATAACTCACAGCAAAGAGGATGAGTCCAGAAATCAATACGCCCGTGGCAGCCAAAGCTCTGAAATAATGTCCCTATCTTGTAAGTTTTTTCTTCTCCCTTTTTTTTTTCTCTCCCTGGGAACACTCTGATATCGGGTCGTGCTCTTTATGTTGAGCTAGGTGCTTAATCCGGAGAGACGCTTTTCGCATGTTTACACGACATGCTGCTGTCTCACAGGACAACTCACGGCATTAGCCACTGACTGAGTGATGGTAATATCCCTGACGGTGATCTAGCTCGGCTAGTCAGGCTGAACAAAACGGTAAAGAGAGGCAGGAAATGTGACTGTCACCGAGAACACCGTCTGCTTGTTTGCTGTGACGGATGACTTGCACGCACCTCGCACATATCCGTACTTATTTAGCCTGCGGCAGGTAGGTATGACACGCGTCACATTAAAAATTCAAAAACGGACATGGTAATTTACGAAGATTGCGAATATACTGTACGGACTCTCATCCAAGCAGCTCTCACCTTTCTTCTGTTCCAGCTGGAAGCCACAGTTATAATCTGATTAGACATTCACGGGGCCGTATATAACCGAGTCAAATAGACGGGAATCTATAAAAAGCTCGTCGCTAGCACTATTAGTGCTGATTAAAGGAGATGAAACTGTGATTTTAATTTGTCCCTGCGATATAATGACTGAATTAAAAATAGAAAGCCATGCTGTCTTTACAGCGCGATCGTCACTCTAATAAATCGGCATTTCATTTCAATCTATAGTTAATTAGACCTCTCTTCATTTACGCTACAGCACATAATTCTGCCTTGCTTGGATTACACACCTGTGTTTTAGATTTAGACATCAAGGTAGCTTACTGTATATGTCTTAGACCTGTATATGGTCTTTTTTTTTAAGGTATTGCGCTTTAGGTTATCGAAGAGAGCTCAGATTGTAGAAGTTGTTCAGAGGTCAACTGTAACCTGGACGCTCTACAAAGCCGTAGCGCGGTAGCTGGAGTTTGCCACAAGGCATATTGGTGAATCATAAAAACATGTGGGAAAGGTCTGTCTTATCTGATACAAGAGAAACCTTCTGGCTTTGGAACACAGCGCTTTCTATGATTTACATACAGTACACTCTGACTAAAACAGTTTTTACTTTGGGTTATAAATAGCTATATAGTGTTAAATTTCAGTGTTAAACCTTTCATGGGGTGGCTTGGTGGTGTAGTGGTCAGCACTGTTGCCTTGTACCTTCAGGTTCGATTCCCGGCCAGGCTCGATTCCCGTCTCTGTGTGCATGGAGTGTGCATATTCTCCCTGTGCTAGATGGGTTTCATCTGGGTTCTCCGGTTTCCTTCCACAGTCCAAAAATCTGCAGGCTAATGGTGTTCTCAAAATGTGAATGAGTGTGTGAGTATGTGTGTGCCCTGCGATGGATTTGCACTCTGTCTAGGTTCTCCTGGGATAGGCTCCAGGCCCCCCGTGACTCTGAATACAGGATAAAGTTGTATAGACGATGAGTGAGTAAGTGAACATTTCATGTCAATGATATTCAAAAAATAATAATAAAAACTTTCTTTCTTGTGTACTTGTGTGTACAATACGGTGTATGTACAGTCTGCTTTTTAGTACAAATTTTCTATTGACTTCTAAACAATTTGGGAACGCCAATCAGCCAGACTTCGGACTGTGGGATGCAAACCGGAGTACCTGGAAGAAAGCGCTAGGAGAAAATGCAAACTCCATGCACACAGACCCGGAGGAGGGAATCGAACCCGGACCCTGGAGGTGCAAGGTGACAGTGCTGACCACTACGCCACGGTGCCGCCTCAGTACTGTACATTCAGCAGAATTGTTGCACATTTTTTTGCTGCAGAGATCCACAACACTCAAAAAAAGTTTCTCTACTTCCATCAAACCAAATGTAAAGTTTGTCACCACGACTCACAGCATTGTGTCAAATTTAGCACTGCTGATCACTCTGGAAACACCCCATTCGCACAGTGAAGAACGATGGTGCTGGTGTCATACTAACTCAGTGAGCATGCAGACGCGCCCTCAGGGCATCCAAAGAAGGTCTTTAAATCTACTTAAGAGGTCTGTGGATCATCTTTGGTGTGATGAATTTAAGACATTAGTCCTGAAGACCTCTCTGGAGGGGGTAGTAGCTCTAGCATTTTTAGGGTTATAATGGTTCATAAAGACATCGAAGTCTCTCGTCCTGATGACTCATGAGCCACAGTATCTTCACGGCTCCTCAGATGGATGCTGTCTTCTCCCACCTGATCACTCCACCATACTCTTTACCAAACCTTGATTTATACCCATCCAGAAATAGATCCCAGACTTGTTTTGATAGAGGTACAGATTTTATGTATTAGGTATACACGCTAACAAACTCTACAAAAATGAATTGTAAAACATAGATTTTTGAGTCAGTGTGGCGACACATGAAATGCAACAAAAAAGGAACCGAGATACAAAAGTGAATTGTTTTTTTCCCCCTGCCCATCTCTACTAATTTTATTGTTTTACAGAAACACAGAGGGATAGGATCAAGAATGAGTCCATCAGAGGGACAACCCATGTTAGACGTTTTGGAGATAAAGTCAGAGAGACCAGATTGAGGTGGTTTGGACGTGTTCAGAGGAGAGATGGTGAATATATCGTTAGAAGGATGCTGAGGTTGGAACTGCCAGGCAGGAGGTCTAGAGGAAGACCAAAGAGGAGATTTATGGATGCAGTGA
>JAOVVB010124225.1:0-12435 GCA_028570985.1 Heterobranchus longifilis | reverse complement strand
CAGATCTTTGAGTTTAGCTCATGAAAAATGGGAGCAAAAATAAAAGTGTTGCGTTTATATTTTTGTTCAGTGTAAATACAATATTACGGCTAAAATATATTGTTTTAAAGCAAATGATCAAAAATAAATCAAACCAATTTCTATAAAATCATGCTATGACAAAGGGAAATTTACATGCATGTAGGTTAGGATAGTAAAGTGCCGGTTTTACTCCATGCTGTGCTAGATTAGGAACCAACATAGGTAGTGTAAAGAGCAAATTTGTGGGTAGTGGTGTTTAGGATGTTCAGAATGCTTGATTGGGATTGCTGTGTTACTACTACAAATAATAAATCCTTAAATTTTTGTCCACTATGAATTTACAGAGAAATATGTACAGATTGCACAAGTGGTAGCCAAGTTTGCTGAATAGCTATTGCCATATAATAGAAGTCAATATCATGTCGTTTCTGCCTGTAGAAGTCTATTACTGTAAGTCATGTGACCTGATGTTGACTTCTGCTATTATACCCCACGACTATAACTTAAAGGTGTATAATAGATGGAGAAATCAGGTTAAAAGACAAAACTGTTGGTATCCTTCCATTAAAGAAAGAAAAACTCTGACAAAAGTAACAATAAATATATATTTACTGAAAATTAACTGATAAAACCAGACATTGCTTTTGAATTTTGGTTTAACTTATAAAACTGCCCTGGACAAGCATGATTGTATGTCTAGAAAAGATTGAAAATAATTTGACCGTAGGGACATGTTAAACTTGTAACGTGTGTCCTGTAATTTGACCATAGGGACATGTTAAACTTGTAACGTGTGTCCTGTAATTAGCATTACACGTCTTCAAACTTGTAATCAGTTAGGCTGTCTATTTAAAGGGTTAAAAGTAGTCACTGTGCTGTTAGGTATCATGGTATGTACCACACTGAACATGGACCACAGAAAGCTAAGTAGAGAGTTGTCTTAGGAAATTAGAAAGAAGATCATAGACAAACATATTAAAGGTAAAGTCTATAAGACCATCTCCAAGCAGCATGATTTTCCTTTTACCACAGTTGCACATTTTATTCAGAAGTTTAAGGTCGACAGGACTGTAGCCAACCTTTGCTAGGCATGGCCTCAAGAGGAAAATTAATGACAAATTACATAGATGATAATTCGAATAATTTGAACAAGGCTATCAAGGCATTCTAGAGCGAAATGTGCTGCACACTGTTAGAAAGCTTGGTCTCAGTTTTCTTAAATTTTCTTAATATACAGGTACATCTCAATAAATTACAGTATAATTGAAAAGATTCCAAGATGCTGTGGCATTGTCCAGATGGTATCACGGCAGCTCTGCTACGACTTTTTATTTGTTTTTTTAATCTTTATTTTATGTTCTTTATCTTTTCCGTCATATGCTAACACGACCTATGACTTCACAACACTTTTAAAACTAGGAAATATTGTTACTTATGTTTTACCGAGCCTGGATACCTTTTCCTGGCAGAGGGAGATCCTACTTAACCCGGACCAGAGTAAAGGCGATAAGCCGCCACACAAACAGAGAAAGAAGAAACACAGAGGAAAGAGAGCTGGGGTTTGGAACAGACTGCGGGCAAGGGCACATAGTCCATCACTGCCCAGCATACTGCTTGAAAATGTTCAGTCCTTGGACAAGTTGGACGACATCAGAGCTCGAGTTCATTTTCAGAAGGGAGATCCGAGACTGTAACATTCTTTGTTTCATGGAGACATGGCTCTCTCACGATGTACGCCGTTTCATTGTCCATCCTGAATTTCAGTAAATCTAAAGGTGGAGAAGTGTGCTTTATGACCAACAATAAATGGTGTAACTCCAGAAACGTCTCTATCTTGACTCGTTTCTGTTCTCTTGACCTCGAGCACATCTCTATTGTTTGCCGGCTCTTCTATCTGCCCCGGGAGTTTTTTCGGGACACTTCTAGCTGCTATTTGTCATATTGTATAAAATTTATTTCATTTTCTTCTTAGCCCATTTTTATTTTGTACCTACATACATACAAATATTGCATTTCACTACTGTTGTACTTGTACAACCATGTAAGTGACAAATAAAAGTCTTGAATCTTAAAAAGTTGATTTATTTTAGTAATTTTTCAAAAAGTGTAACTCGTATAGATTCATTTCACACAAATTGGTATATTTCAAATGCTTGTCGTTTAATGATTATGGCTTACAGCTAATGAAAACCCAAAATTCAGTCCTCTAGACTAGACTATAATACTTATGGGTCCCTCTAACTAAAACTAGACTAGACTACAAAAATAGGGTAAGATTGACTAAATATGATAAAAACTAACAGGGGCATTATGGCTCTGCTTCATGTTTTGGCCCGACAACCTTGCTGACGAATCTCACGGCTATAAAACCACGCTTCCACTCTGTTGACCACGCCCCTGCTCAGAGAGCCCTGCTAATCACAACTCTGATGGATCTTACAGCTTCAGGCTAAACGGCTCACGACCACACCTGCAGCTCTGCGCATGCATCCATCTCTCCGCCCCTTCGTCACCCTTCTGACAGAACAATCTGGCTAACATAATGCTTCCAGCAGAGTACGACAGAATGAGGCTGGCCCTGCAGGGGCCCGCCTCAGGAAGCAGCATTAAGAGCTTCTCACCACTAGACAGACCTTCGTCAACGTCACTACTCAGATGCAACAACGAATTTCGGATGCTTGCCGCCTCGTGGATGGAACAACAGAGCCCTATCTGACATCTTCCTCGAGGGCTTGTCAGAGGCAGCCAAAGACAAGTTCGTCTCTCGAGCTACCCACTGATCTTAATGGACTCATGGCTTCTACTGTGGGGGCCTTAGGGAACTTACTTAAGTACTGCCCGTTAAATGGAGGCACCCTCTAGTCAGACTGGGGCTCCTTCAGACAGACCCCCAGAATCATGCCCGATACTCCCTCTACTTTGGTCGTCAGCGGCCAAGCTCACCAGGTTCAGGCACTCATTGACCCCGGTTCTGACCATAACCTGATCAGGCTGGGTGCTAAAAGTCCTATGTGTGCCGGTGAAACCTCCGCTCTCTGTCCAGGCCCTAGACGGGAGCCCCCTGCCAGCTATCACAGTCCGAACCCTTCCACTTACGCTAAGGATTTCAGGGAACCACTCTGAGATCTGCCTGTTTATTATTGAAAAGTCTCATGCTGCTGTAGTTCTTGGTCTTCCATGGCTAGCGCTTCATGGCCCATAGATCGACTAGACTAAGCATGCCATCATGGACTGGAGCCCCTCATGTTCTACGTCTTACCTTCACTCAGCCCTCCCTCAGTCCGCCACTCCGATTATGCTTGAGGAACTTCCGGACATCTCCAATGTCTCGCTGAATACCACAATCTCTATACTCTTGCATGCCAAGAATAAAAAGCCGTGAATGATTACATCATGAGAGCCCTCGCTGATGATATCATCTGTCCATCCTTCTCCCCAGCAGGGGCGGTGTTCTTTTTAGTCAAGAAAAAGTATGGGTCCCTTCATCCCTGTATTGATTATAGAGACCTTAATGAGATAACAGTCAGGAACCCCTTAACGTTCATGTCTTCTCCCTTTGAACTTGTTCAAAGACCCACCCTCTTCCCGAAATTAGATTTATGCAATGTTCATCATCTCGTCCGAATTAGGGATGGTGATGAGTTGAAGCCTGCTTTCAACACCCCGATTGGGCACTATGAATATTTGGTGGTTCCTTTTGGGCTCACTAATGCCCCTGCCATCTTCCATAGTCTAATGTCGCATATACACACGCATACAAATAAACAGTTCAGAGAGTAAAAGTTAGATAAACATGTTGAACACAACACAAAGATATCACACATTCTATATGAGCGCATATACATATAATTTTATATTTGCCCTACTGGCATACTTTAACTGATTAGCATTATTATACAGTGGTTATTCAAAGGGAATGCCTATTTTCGCCGCGCTTTTTGTGTCATTCATGAAACGACCAGGTGGTGCAAAGTGACATTTTTCAATCGACGCAGTTTTAAATATATATATTTTTTTTAAATAATAATGTTAATGTTATGTGGGCATTATAAGATTTGTATTGAAAAAAATCTAAATAAAAAGTGGCAGCTGGCTCGCCTAAAAATAGATGCAGGATTATTTTTATAGTCTAAATAAAAATGCTTTATTAATTGTGGGCTATTTTTGTTTACTTACAATATTTGTTAATTTAATTTAAATGAGGTTTGGGCTCGGGATTGAGCTGACACCGTAATTCTTCTCTTTAATTTCCTCCATAGTCTATTCAGCGCTTTTCTAAAGCGCAGAGGAATTTTGTTGTACTAAATAATATTTATGCAGTATAATCAGGGCCTCTTATTCCTATTTTTTGTAGGTTGTTGTTGTTTTAGTGTTACTGTTTGTTCTTTACAATGTCAGACAACATTCAAATGCAAATAATTTAAATTTGTTTGCTTTGCAAAAGTCGCCCCTCTTTATGATAGATGAATATTATGACTGAAACAAAGCTGCTCATATTGGCTCATGGGCAGCGAGATGAAAAGTGCAAAATGAAAGCGTGTACCAAAAACAGCAGTTACATTTCATTCATAAAATACTCTGATTACAAACAACAACATAGCACAATGCATGTCTGTGAATGGCTGAAATGTGGTTGTGAATAAACCTTTTAGCGAACATAAAATGTTCGCGTGAACCCACGGCGTGAGTGCGCACTCTTTCACTCTGTTTTTGAGTTTTGATCAAAAGGCAGATGAACGCGCGCACCATTTATCCCCAGAAATACAACAAACACAAATAAAATTTATACTTGCTAAATAAGCGCTGTGTGAAATGCATGCCGATGTGAGCCGCTTTATTTCAGTCATAATATATTAACATATATTTGCTGTGTAGTGGACCGCGCACAGCCTCTTACGCTGTATTCGAAAGAAAGAGAAGTGAAGTGAGGGGGCAGTGTATGCGCCAATAATTCACGTTTCATGCGAATTACATAATCTGCAATTTGTTTTCCATTAGTTTATATACAAGCAGACATTTCACTTTCTAAAAGTATATATTTTTCACGTCTGTGAGGCAAGCATACACAGAGTTTCGGTTCATTTTCTGGGGCGCTCAAATTCATCGATCGGAAATAGCGCTGTATCCCTATTTGCTTTCATTATTTTACAAAATCATAACGTTTTGTCGTCATTGTGAGTGCACTTAAATAAAAGTAGAGTCTTATAAAGGTTATGTATCTTATATAGTTTTATTATATAGTTTTTGCACAATAATCTGACAACATGTGTGGCTCACTCACTTTTTTTGATGCACACCCAGAGTTTTCTGGCATGTGTTACACATCATAAAATATAAAAGGTTCACTGTGTTAACATTTACTTTGCTTAAATTCGATGCAAATAAGAAACGCCTATATTAAATATGAATTTGTAATATAATTTTAGTACTGTGATTGTAAATTAGTTTAATGTTTCAATTGTATTTTATAAGGTTTTGCCGGCGGCAGTACTGCGCAACGGGGGTACTGGGATGTAAAAATGTAATTTGTTAAAACGTTTTCATTATTTATTAAAGAACATTATGATTATCATAACATCCTTCTGCATTTAATTCTTATAATAACGCAAAAACACATCGACATCTGCAGACGCAGTAGGACGTCCTGACAATGTTTAAATTTTTATCGTCATGTAGTTTCGTTTATTTCAGTTAATGAATCTACTACAAAATTATAGAACATAAAATATAAGATGACAAAAAAAACCTACATGCATAGATTTTCTAATTACACATGATAAAATCTAAAGGCTCACTGTGTTACCGTTTACTTTGCTTAAATTTGATCCTAATAAGATTTAATTGGAGGTTAGATTTAATTTTGGTCAGATTTAATTTTGATTGTGTAAAGCTGCTTTGCGGCAATGACAATTGCTAAAAGCGCTACACAAATAAAATTGAATTGAATTCAATTTGAATTCTACATTTGTACTGTAATTTTAGTACTGTGATTATGAATTCGTTTAACTACAATTTTGCACTTTTTTTATCCACTACTACGTGCAGCTCTAAAGGAGCTGCGGCTCATTAATCCTTGAGAGAATTAACTGATGCCCGAGGCATCAGTCTATAGTTATATAGCGCCACTCAGCGGTAAAAGCCAGCAAACGCACAAACCCAAATGGAGATAAGGTTGGCCTGAGAGCTGGAGAACTGGAGCTTTTGAGGTTTGTCAAACCAGTTAAGGACATTTAAAGTAATCCTTTATTATTGGATTACAATTAAATATTATTATTATTATCTGAGACTAAATTAGAATTTAGTTGTTTAGCTTCTTTCCAGAAAAATTAAATTTACACCACCCTGACTGTCGTTTAAATTTTGTGTTGACTACACGTTCCTGAAAAGCTCTGAACTATTTTATAAATTGCATCTTGCTGATAGTTTCAATCAGCAATTCCACCAAAATCTTGAGCACTTCCCTCAGCTGTTGCAGACAACTGTTAACCCCGAGGATCATCACAGCTCAGCTACTGGAAGATTTACAATGTAAGATTTTATGTATCTCACCCCTAACCTCTGCAATCATTCTGTAAATAACTTTACTGCTCATTATGCAGTTTTCAGGATATTAGTAGAAAATGTATTAAGTTTGATCCAATGCCAGTCTCAGCATTTTACAATAATATTGAGCGCAAGATCAGTTTCAGTCATATTATTATTTACCGTATAATTAGTGTGTAGCGTTTTGTGTTTATTAATGCTAAAGTGTATAATGATTCTGCATTAATCCAAGACTCAAAACAGTTGTAATATATTTTTTATTTCAGACATCTAAAAGAATGGAAATCAATGACACCAATGTGTGCTTTATTCCAAAAAGGTCAGAAACTGAGAAGAAGTGAGAGAGATCCACAGAGGTTGTGTGACGAACTGGACCATTTTAGGCCGTGGTTGGACACGAGCGAGCGGTGCACGCCTCTTCCAGTTCTGTGAATGAAAAACAAAATAAATAAAAGAGACGTGACTGTGTGTAATGTCAAGGTTGTGATACACAGGTGTGTAGGCGTATAGTATACAGGTGTACTGTGATAAAATGTGATAAAACTAATTATATTGTTTAAATAATTATATAGTTTCTGCAAGGATTATCTGATATTTCTACATGTTGTATTGAACAATGGTGCAGCAACAACAACAACAACAATAATACATATTCATACATTAATCTGCAGCACAAAGTGCAGTCCCTGTACAAAGGATAAAAACAACAACATGAGTATTTACGATTGTAAAAAAATTTGGGTAAATCAAGGACTTAAGCTAAGAAAAAAATAAAATGAAAATAAATAAGTAAAACATGGTGTAACCGGCTTTAAAAATAAATACTCACGTTTATTTTTAAGTATACTTCCAGTAAAATAGTTTTTCTAAGTATTACTTAAATGTATAACAAAAATATAATTATATAATCATCTTAATATCAAGAAAAATACTAAAGGGGAAAAGTTTGCTCACAGTAATGTTGCACTGGCTTACTTTTTAACAGTAATTAATTTCTTGTGCTAGCGTTACACTTACATTGTTCCACCACTTCACCGTTTACAGTTATGGGGGAAAAACAGACTCCTTAGGTTTTTCTTTATCGGGGTCTAAACTGCAATTGTAGCCTTAGGTAGCAAAAGCTTTTGGGATGTAGTTTTTCCCTAAAAAAACTTGGGAATTTGGAAACCATGTGAAAAAATCTAATTAAAGCATGTAATTCAGTAACATTTAGAAACAGCTAGATTCTGGTTCAAACTCCATTACAACACCCCACAACACATCACAGCCTACAGCAATGTCCACCATGGACTACGATTCCCAACACATAATCACGCTCACACTCACACTCAGTTCTAATCAGATATACACTATTTAAACAGACTCTGAGCTCACACACCTGACTCTTCTGTTTGTTGTTCTTTGGATGTTTGGCTTTTTTGGCGAGCATCCTGTGATACTCTGCTCATTAACCGACCTTCTGCTTGTCCATGTTTATGATCCTGTATTAAGTTTTGCATGTGTATGCCTGCACTGTTTTTTAGTAAAGAAACGGTAATTTGCATTTGTATCTGTTGAAGCTTCTTCATTACCTGACACACATTTAAGAACAACTTGGAGATGTCCAAAAGCCATAAATGTAAACGTAGCATGACACAGTGCTTGGGGCTTTTATTTTTAAATGAGTATTAAACAATCTTTGGACCGAATTTCCTGAAAAACAGCTGACATGAAGGCCCTCCATTTGTAAACCGTCTTTCTCACTGTACATTTTACAGTTCATTTTAAAGAGTTTGGAGATGCCCTTATAACCCAGAAAACTAAACTGCTAAAAAGCTGGTCTGTTTTATAGAGTTAGTCAGAGGTAGAAGATTAGTTAATTGTGTGCATTTCATTCATAACATTCTAATCCTAATTACTAATTATTAATGAAATCGGAAGGGTGTACTCATTTTTCCCCATCTGGTTTCAGAATATTGTTCTTTTTCATTATTGCATCACACAATTGTTATTTATGGCCTGATAATTAAAAACATAGACTTGAATTAAGGCATATTTTTTTTCCCCCATTCCTGTAACTGTATTTGAATTTGTATTTCTTCTTTAATTCTCTCTCTCTCTCTCTCTCTCTCTCTCACTTACCAGACTTGCTCTGTTTACACTCGTGCAGAGACTTTATGGAGTTTAGGTACTTTGGTCCAAGGAAATTCTGATAGGATTGTTTAACTTCTTGGAGACACTTTGTAGATTCTCTGAAGAGTGTTGAGGTGGAGAAATTAATCTTGAAATACAAAGAGGAAATTTTAACAGTTAGTGGTAATATTAACATCAAAGATTGTGTAAGCTGTGCCAGTACTAATGTCTCAGCAAAAATCATCAAAGTGATTAATGAAGAGACAGTGAGAAGAAGAGTTTAATTCTGATCACAGGCATAATGTATTAGAAAGGATATCTTTGGTTACACGCAGCGTTCTGCTCTATCACTCATCTAAAAGCCACCAGTAGGAGGGTGGTGTAGTACAGAAGACCCACAGCTACTCATAAGTATTGTCGATGTCAAGATATAATAAAATTTACACAGGATAAAATCAGGATCTGTGACAATAGATGTAAGATTTTTTAAGATGCCTTCAGTGACTAATTTCTGAAAAGAGCCTAAAAACAAATTTAGTGACTTCTAAGCATGCATTAGTTGTGTTCCTCTTAAAAAAGTTGGCACACCATGCTCAGTTTTTTTTATAATTTGCACAGTTTATTCAGCAGATAAATTGCCTTCAGTCATCCTCTAATGTTTCTGATAATAACCCTCATATTAACAGCATGCCATAAACACACATGTTCAGAACATCTGGCAGGTTCTGATAGTGAAACAAGAGTTTAAATGGCTGTTACACTTCTATCTAACAGACCATTAAGAAAATTACACTACATTATTCAATCCGATTTCATTCTGATTGAGCTCTGACTCAGATCATTAACGGATTATTATGCTGTATGTAAACACAGATACAGTTAAACCTTGGATTGCGAGGAAGGATGCTTGTATATCAAAGCAATTGCATATCGAAGCAAATTTCCCCATAAGCAATAATGGAAACTCTGACGATCCGGTACAGGTACTACAGAATAATCGCTACACTTGGACATAGAAAAAAAAAATGCTTTACCCGCGCACACACACGTGGCCACAATATTATAGTAAATAGTACACAAGTGCACGGATGTTGATGATACGAGTGACGCACGTGCACTGAAACTGATTACCCACAATCCCACAGCACGAGAAAGAGAGAAAAGAATCATTGGCTCAGTTGTAATCACGTGACTGTTGGCAGACAAAGGGTATACGCTCTACAGTACTCGTATATCAAGACCCCGCTTGTTTAACAAGTTAAAATCAATGTAAAAATTTTGCTCGTCTTGCAAAACCCTGGCAGACTGAGTTTCCACGTAATCCAAGGTTCCACTGTACTAATGTACTAAAGGTCATAGCATTTATTAATGGATTACTAAATTATATTTAAAATATACAAGCGCACAGCAGCCTAAGAAAGAGAACAGAAAGCACTAAATCTGATACAGGATGGTGTAGCAGATGAGCTGTGTTTGGTGTTTCTACTCACCTGCTGGTTCTTGAGGAACGACACAATGTCATCATGTTTCTCTGGACGAGTGACGACAGCGTGAGCTGGAACTTTGGCTAAATTACAATTCTCATACTCAGTAATTGCAGCAGAGCCACTGGGACAGATGAGTTTAAAGTCTGATGATTTGAAACCTTTAGCCCAGGCTGGTCCATTGCCTGGAGAGAGATGTAAAACTCTTCATTAATATAAACCCAAGGATGATTACTAACGCATATAGATATGAGATGTTCAATACACTATAGTTCAAATAAGAATGCTTGCTTTAACTAAATAAAGTATTACACTAAGGAGTATGTGTGTGTTTCTGCTACAATAAAATACCAAATGATAGTGTAGTGTGATTAGGTACTCTTAGTTGATTAATAACAATAATAATAATAATAATAGTTTTTTCTGCATAGACACCTGAGTATTATAAATGCTACTAAATTTAATGCTGAGGATTTAGTAACAAAACAATTGAGTTCCTGTTCTCACTTATGTTATTGCATATTGTTATTACAACAACAACAACAAATGCATCTTATCATGTTAATGAGAAACTGCAAAAATGTATAATGAACTCCTCTGTCTACAGAAATGATGAAGTATCAGAACGAGTTCTTTAATATAAGCCTGTGATCTGCAGATCTAAATTGGATTCCTGTGCGTCCCGATTACATATAAATTATTTTTAAAAACGTACATTAAATCTAATTTTTTAAATAGAAAAAAAAACATTCAGTGATTTTTTTAGTTACATTTAAGTACATTTACTTACATCTTTTATTTTTCCATTACAAAATTGAGAATTACTGCATTTGTGGCGTGATGCTACCATGACCCAAGATGAGACGCTGTTTAACAAATCATTATCATTAATCAGATCTCTGACTTACCGTCTGTGTTTTCTGCTACAGTGCTGTGCTTAATAAACGCCACTGCACCAGCACCTTCAGCCAAACACCTACAGGACACACACACACACACACACACACACAGACCATCTCACTTCAGTAATGAACCTGTCTGTACACTCCCCTTTAATCCTGACCTGGATGCTGCTTCTGTTAATAAATCACACTGCATGACAGAGAACTGATAGAGTGAACAGGGAATCTCCCAAATCAGCTGTCAACTACACTTCAATATACATAAACCTGCATCTAGACGAGGTTCTCCAACAGCATCTTGGTCTCTAAGTGTTATAAATAAAAATGTAAATTTAAATACAGTATAATGAATGATGTGATGTGAATAGTACCTAAAGGCTCCACTGTAGCCGTAATAAGGCTCATCACTGCTGGCTTTGCATTTGTATTTGCCAGCTTCAGCTCCCTTACACAATTTACACAGGTTCGATTCAGGATCTGCACCAGGAGCACAGCTTTCATTGAAGTAATGTGCTGTAGATTAAAAAAAAAATGTTGAAGAGTTAGCCTTTAATGACTTCTTGAGCATTTTTGTGCATCACTCATAATGGGTTGGTATGAAGAAGGTGTGAGGTTGATAATATTAGCCCATATATATTTTTTTTTGCAGGAAGCCTGTATTCTGGACTCACAGAAGTCACAGTGTTTGTATTTTTTATGGAAGAGAGCCATGGGAATGTTCCAGCCTGCTGTACGTCCCACTCCAGTGTGACACGACTTCTTGCCTTGTAGGGTATCCCAGGTCAAGCCAGAGTTCTTGAGCACTACAGCCACTGCGTAAAAAGGCGAGGAGTCTCCTGATGAGAGCACATAATGAGGAGTGATGTTCAGTAACTCATTACATTACATTTGTGTTTAAGCTTACAAACAAATCATCTTTAACAAATCATTTTGTATTACATATTGCAATGTGGTCAGTCTGAAGTGGGAAATGTGTTAGAAAGAAAGACGGAAAGTAGTTACAAAAAAAAAGAAAGAATGAATAACTACTGTAGGAGATAGTATGAGAGAGAGTAGAGGAGTGCTTGTCACGGGTTTTAGAAAAAAAGCTTTCCCTCCAAACTCCATTTCTGTAGCTACTTTATAAGACTGAGAATCTGAGTAAACATACCTGATGCAAATCTACACTTTGCTGTTAAGAAAGAAAAAACAGGATTAAATTATTAGTTATCTGCTTTATAAATTCAAATACCTCATAAGCTCTATTAAAACGTCTCGGGTTACTTTGCTGTAACCCTGTTCCCTGAAAAAGCGGGGACGAGATGCTGCGTGAAAACGCTATGGGAACATCTTTCTGTGTTGCCGGTTGTGAAGCATGTGCGTATCAAACACGC
>JAOVVB010124178.1:0-12436 GCA_028570985.1 Heterobranchus longifilis | reverse complement strand
AAAAAAAAGGGTTGCATGGTTGTGACACACTGGTCCAGACATCTACCAAGATAAAACTAAATGGCTTTGCTCATTTCATGAACGAGACCTCGGAGCCTTTGTCTTGATTTTCTGAAGCTGCATTGCTTAAATCAAGTCTTTTTTCTTTAAAAAAAAAAAAAAAAAGTTTAAGGTCAGATACTGTTTTGCAGTTTGCCTGATTTTAATGCTCAATTCAAGGATTTTTTGTTTTTTACCCCATTGTCATTTTTTTGTTTGACAATAGCAACATTCTCTAAATGACACAATATTTTATTTGCTTGTAGAGGGGGATTTTTTTTAGCAGCGGAGAAGAGGAGGGGCTTAAATGCTGGAGCTAACTTGGTTCATAGTAAAGTACAAACGATAGCTGGAATCAAGTAACAGACACATATTTTCAGAACTTACCAGGTAGCCAATTTCCTTTTTTTTTCCGTCCGGTCTCTGTATAAATATGAAGTGCTATCTTAGTGCTCTGTGTGTCTTCAGATGCCTACAATCATTTTTTCCTCCATTTCTGATCCAATAACACCAGGCACAGCGTCACACAAATTTCTCGCACTAGTTGAAAAATGTCATGTATCCGCATCGCCCCGTGTGAATTTGTGTTTATTCGCGTGCATCTTGGCATTGACTTTGCATGAAATCGCGCGAAAAATTGGCTTCGTGTTTGGTGTGAAAACACCGTGCCTCACTTATTTTCTGCAGTGTAGTTATTTGCTGTTGTCAGGTTTATGTCTTTCCCATGTTTACAGAAAGTGATTGAGCTCCTATATAAATACTATATGAGTTATGAGCTGCCGTAGATTAAAGGACTGAGAATATTGTTTTTGTGTACTTTTCAAAATGCTAAGAAACATTTGGTTAAACTTGCAAGCCAACATTTGGAACACACATCAACAGTGCCTGTCTGTAACCATAAAGTGTAAATCTCCACACCCCTGTAAGATTTGAGCCAGATGGGTTCTCTGCCAAATAATCTTTGGATTTATGTTTAAGTTTTCGACAGGCCAAGAAGACAAAAGATACTGTGAGTGAGAGGACACGGCTGCCTGTGTTTGTGTTAGTTGGTGGTCCTTTGTTTAGTCCTGCATCATCCAGCAGAAATAGAACAGGAACACGCAGTTCTCTGTGTGGACTCCACCATTGTAATTGATGGTCTCGCTGGTGACACACAGTCTATGTGTTCGTCCGACAAAGTGTGTGTCACACAAACGCAGAGCAGTTACCAGCGTGTTGAGTGATAGTGTCGGCCGGCTGTGCACTCACGCAGGGCGTATCTCAGATAACACGGTGGTTTGGGCGACTAGCTTTGGTTTTGTTTGTGTTGGCGTGTAAAACTTTGTCTTCTGTGGTTGAGGAACACTTTGATGTAACCGTCTCCACCTTCAGTTCTTCTTGTTAGCACATTACGCTGCCGGGTTTCCCTTTCAAGTCCTGTTCACAGCCAGAACCGCTCGGGATTGTGGCCACACGCTCCACGCTGTTACTTGATTGTTACGGCTAACTCGCTAATGTTGCTACAGCTCACTTGTATATGCCTGTCGACATGACAAAGTTTGTGCTATATTAATATGTTGACAGATGAGGCAGCCATAACTGAATTAGTCACAGCCTAAAAGGATTACATGCCATCTGAAAATCAAAATAGCAGTTTAGATTTGGCTCACCGGCGATTTAAAAATACACAATGTGGATGGGAATTTATGAGCCGATGACAAATGTGTACCCTACTCTTGTTTTTTTTTTTCTCCTTTAACCCACCTATGTTTGTATTTCTACACCAAAGTTTTTGTCGCTGGTACCGTGACTCACATCCAAAGTGTATTTTTCTTTAGTCTAGTGTATTTTTTCTTCGGTCTTTACACACCATCATTCTTAGCTCCTCAGAAGAAACTCAGACGTAATGTTTCTATCATGCAGGAGCACATGCCCACTTTCCTGTTCAACGGCTACGAGGACCTGGACACGTTCAAGTTGCTGGAGGAGGAGGACCTGGATGAGCTGAACATCAGAGATCCTCAGCACAGAGCCGTGCTGCTCACCGCCGTAGAGCTGCTACAGGAGTACGACAGTAAGTAGAACAAAAAACACTTTTTGTATAGATGCTTGAGAACACACCCGGCTGATGATTCTAACTCTGGAAACTCTGGATCTGGAAGTAAGATCCTGGTCTTTACTGGGAATTCTCACCAAAATCCTTGAAAAAAAATCTTTGCAGGAACCCATGATTGTGTCCTTGTATGTTTTCATACTGAAGACTACCAGATGTGCTCACATTACTTGTCAACTTGTAGCATGCAGCATACACATGTTGTCATTCCTCAGTACAACCTTGACATGTCATGATTACTGTGTGGAAATATACGTGGATCAGCTGCAGCGCTTTACATTCTGGTATGGGGGGGGGGGGGCTCTGGCTTGTTTGTATTTCTTTAATCCAGAGTTTCCCAAAGTTAGGGTCAGGACCCAAAATGGGTCGTGGATCCATTTTTATTGGGTCGCGCCAATCGGCAGAGTGAAATGCATAATGGGGTGTTCAGACAAGATGCGGAAAACATAATCTACTCGCTTTATTCACGCGATTACTCGCGACGCTCTGCGCAGAAGTTCAGATGTTTCAACTCACGCGAATGACCCAGTTCACGTCATTCGCGTCGCCCGACCGGAACTCGTGTCTAATCGCATCTTTACATTGACTTTATATGTAATTCATTTGTGCAAATTAATTTATTCTGTTCACTCAGCAAATTTAATGTGATGCACTTTTATAAATAAATAAATAAATAAATAAATACATTTCATATACATTTTAAATTCATGATTTATAAATCTATATATCGTGGCAAATTCATGATGGATTTTTGTAAGTTTGGGTCCCGGGGAGACACCAAATTTTTCTTTGGGGTCTTGAGCTGAAACCATTTGGGAACCTGCTTTTAACCAATCACAGTCGTCTCGGGTGGTGCTAAGCCCCGGATGCAGTGATGGTGCTCTCCACTGTCTTTCCACTGCCGCTATCTAATAAAGCTATAAAATGCCCTAAAAATCTTTTTAAAATCATGGAATAACATTCAACCCTAATTGTGATGATGTTGCTATTTTGCGTGTGTCCTTGAATTTCCAGGCAGCAGTGATCCGGAGCGCAGCGGCCTGTCGGGCTCCCAGGAGAAGCTGCTGTCTGAGGGCCGGGGCCTGGTGGGAGACTCCCCCCGAGACTCCGGGTGCTACGAGAGCAATGAGAACCTGGAGAACGGTAATGATAGCTTTGCGTAGTCTAGACCACCGAGACCTGAGGCTGAGACCTAGTTTTGGTCTCGACTAGTCCCACTGTAGTGCCGCGGCGACTCCTTCACCTTTTCCCTCTGTGGGTTTCCGCCTCTGCTCCATCTCTTGCCATGCTTCTGCAACACCTCGCCCATCTCACTCCTCTGGACCAGCGCCTGCCAATAAAACAGCTCCTCTTGCTGCCATATCTTCCTCCAAACCCCTCCCCCCCCGCCTCTAGCATGGGTGCTCTAGAGAAAGAACCACTTATCACCTCATACTCTATAAACTTTAACTATCCTTTCACTCCGCTTTCTTCACCGCTCTTTCCATCTTGTAGGCATTCTGTGTCATCAGTGCCAAAGTCCAATTGTAACTGAGAGGGAGCGAGGTCCAAGACCACTAAGCCTAGTCCACCCCACAATGCTGGGAGCACAGAGGGAGAGATCCTCCCCGATGCACAGAACTGTTCTGGTGAGAACAAACTCACTGCCCAGTCATGGATTTTCAGCTCTGCTGCCTGTGGATGCGAGGCTGGTAAAAGGAGGATACCGGGAGGAGGATTATGGGCTCAGAGAGTATTTCGTTTAAGTGTTTTTAATATAAAGAGCTTGCAGAGTAGCATGTCCATAAATGCTTGTTTTTTTTTTTTGGTAACACTTTATATGAAGGTCATATCTATAATGCATTATAAGCACACTCATAAGACATTATAATGCATGTATAAGGCTTTATAAAAGTCTTTATAAATGTTTATAATCATGCATGACAAGATTCTTCTTTCAAACACTGTTGTCACATAAAGCATTATGAATGCTGAATCTATAATACATTATGTCCACCACTTATAATACTTTATTATTATTATAAGTTGTCATGCATGATTATAAACACTTATAAAGAGTTTTATAAAGCCTTATAAAAGCATTTAATAATGGCTTATGAATGTGCTTATAATGCATTATATACATGACCTTCATATAAAGTGATACCGTTTTATTTTTTTTTTGCAGTGGTGATACTATAGACTGATAAGGATTTTTTTTAAATGTACTAGTCAGGTTACAGATCACAGCTGCCATTTAAATATCTTGTCTTCATACCATTTGTCACTTATCTTGTGTTTATATTGACCTTATTGCACAAACAATCGTACAGTATGTGCCTAAAAGAGATGTGGATGGAAATATTTTTTAAATAGTAGTGCATAGATTGTAAGAGAGTTTATTGAGGTCTTATTTGTGAGATTTCTTTTTTGTTTCTTTTTGAAACTCCTCTATCCTCCTGCATAAGACTGTATGCTTTCTTTCTTCCACACAGAACATGCTTTTTAACAGCTCCATATCTCATCAATCACTGCTCTGTCAAACCTTGTCTTCTTTCTATATCTGTCAGGTTCCAGTGTAACTACTGGCTTTCCTCTTTTTTTTTATGTGTGTATGTGTCATTCAGGTTTCAACAGTAAAGCGTGCAATCTGCCACAGTAGAGATTTAAGTTGTGGAATAAAAGCCACTTGGACTCTGGTGCTGCTTGCTTGATTTTTATGTTTCGCCTTTTTTTTTCCCGTCTGTTTTTTCCTTCCATGCCACTAAACACTGTTTACATTCCAGCTGCGTAACATTTAGTAAACATTCTGCATTTCTCCTTGCACTTCCAGGGTTCCACAGTTCTCCTACCTGTACAAATTCATAAAGTCATTAATATATTACTGTATATTAATGGATTTTTCTAAATATTTATAAGTCTTGAGAATTGGCAGAAGAAAATGTTTTATTTAAAAAAAATAGAAGGTAATTAAAAATCATAACGCAGACTCTTTCAAACTTTCTCCTTTTGGGGAAAAAGTCACTGTAGAGCCCTGAACTATGCTCTTTTAATCCAAAAACCTTCCTTTAACATTCTTCCTCACAACATACTCATCATTTTCATATGCATACGTAATGTGGTGGTGTATTGGTAAGTTAAGTAAAACTCAATATTTCGTGCATTTTAAATCAGTTTATTGTTACTCATATTTTAAGATCAACAATGAATTGATTTTTGTAAATATTTATATCAGTTTGGTCAAGTTTACTATGATCTGCATACTGTTGTTATTATATTTCAGTGTATAAAACTCATAATTTGAACATATAAGTGCCACTGATGCTGTTGCTATAATCCATGAATGCATCGACCAAACACAAGTCAAGTACAAACTAATTTGAAGGGTGTTTTATTGGACAGTCAGTAGACACATTCTCCTCATTTCATGTCTAAAAATTAACATGGTAATTAAATTAAATATGGAATTTATCCATGTCGTCGAGTAATTTAATTTATTCTAACCCATTGTACATAGAAAACACCAATACAATTATTTTCTTTTACATTTCTGGGAACCGTTAAGATATTTTAATGACATTCATTCCTCTATTGAACTTCTTTCTATCATCCCGCCATTTAAACTCTTTGGCAAGCCACACTATGTGGCACCCATCCATTTCATCCATCCATTTTGCTCTGTAAGCCAGAGGATAGATGGTAAGTTGCTTCAGCCTTTTGTTCCAAACTTTCTGAACTATCCCGTGCAGATATCTTTTTCTTGGATTGCTGCTGGGACGACAACAAATCAGCCAGTTCAGTCATGAGTCAAAAAGCTTATTTTATCCCAGTGGCACTCCACCCTTGCTTTATAAACATCTCTCTGCTGTTGACTCTTACAGATCTGCCTTAAACAATAAGGATGCATTGCTTATATGGGTAGATTTTTTTTTTTCAAATATTGTCAACATGTTTTCCAATGCTGCAAACATACCATGATCCAACATAAGAAAATACTGGGCAGCCAAGTAAAGTAATGTTGAGTCATATGCAGTTTATTAATATGGATCAGATTTTTATATTAATGAAGGGCTGGGTGTAACAAGTGAGGAGTGACCTATTGTGTAAGCAGTTTCACAAAAGAGGGGAAAAGACTTTTCATAGTCAAGAAAACAGGTTGCACTTGGGTGACAGTGTTTACGTGTCATTACTCAAAGATACATGTTTTCATTTTGCAGGTAAAAGCAAAAAGGCTTCCCGTTCCAGCCGTTCTTCAGCAGGACTCCAGTCTCCAGACTACCCCACCCTGCCCATGACCCTCTCAACAGAGGCTCTGCAGCAGAACAGCAAGAACCAGCGCACAAAGTTCCCAAAAAGCTTCTTCATCAAACCCTCCCTGAAAGGCTTCAACCTGCTGGGGCTGCGCAAAGCCCAAAGACGGTCCCCCATCCCGGCCAGCCGCAGCTGTGAGGACCTGGACGGACCCCCGCAGTCCACTGGACCCTGGAAACGCTCCCACTCTCTGGGAGATCTGCACTGGGAGCAGAACTTTGAGGAGAAGGATCTGGGCGTGGAGCTTAAACTCGCTAAGGAAGAACCCAAATCAGGCAACAGTAGCCCCAGCAAGGTCTGTAGAGATGAGGGTTCCCCGGCTCAGAATGGGACTCCAACAGTGAGCCCTAAAGGCAGACCACCTGTGCCCTCCCAGCTGCCTCTCCGCCCCCCTTGTCCCACGACCCAGTCCCCTAATCCTCCAGAGCTCCTCTCCAGTCCGACTCCGAGTCCCCCTGATTCTAATGCAAGCGGGGAGAGGGTCATCCGGACTCACGCCAAAAAGCCTCCCGTCCCTCCTCCCGTTCCTGCCAAGAAGTCTAAGGAAAGATTATCCAACGGCCTGCGTCACCCCCCTCTCTCCCTGCCTTCCTCGCCATCACCCACTCCCTCCCCGACCCACTCGCTCACCCGTTCTCACCCCAGTAGCCCTATAATCCGCAGCCCCGGCTACGGTGCCCCAGCTCTGCCTGCCAAGAGCCCCAGCACCCCCGCCAGTCCCTGTGCCACCTCATCCGCCTCATCCATGGGCGAGGAGTCAGGCACGCCACCAGCAGTGCATCCTCCGTGGTTCTCAGATCTGGGGGCCAAAGTGGCTGTCGCAAGGAAGGCTTCCCATGCCAAGATGAGTCCCGACCTGTCCACCCTCCTGGAACAGCGGCTGGAGGCCGAGGGCATCGATCTTACAGAGGAGCCCTACTCTGACAAGGTTAGTATCATCAGTCGAAACACGAGACAAGAAAAATCACCTCACAATTTAGATTACAGATAACATTTGGCATGACTTTTGCTTATGTTGCAGATCAATAAGTACGCAGATGCACCATTTGTATTCAGTTGATACAACCCTATACACTTCAGACAGATGCTGGCAATATTTAAAGTACAAAAACTTCCAAACTCCTGCAGTAATTAATCATTTTGAACTTTTTATACACGCTCATTCAAGATTCAAGATTACTTTATTTGTCCCAAGGGAAATTTGACTCGGACATAAAGGCTACCACATAAAAATACATACATTTATAGTATGGTGCAAGTAACTGACACATAGCACAGACAAAGTGCATTCATAAACATGCAACACAGCAGGTCAGTTCACATCCTCCTTATGTCCTGAGTTTAGGAGATTCACCAGTAGAGGGGTGAAAGTTTTGTACCGACACCCTGTAGCGTCTACCTGATGGTAGCAGTTTGTATTCTGGATACAAGGCATGGGAGGGGTCATTTAAGGTTTTGTGCTGATAATTAAAATAAACATACATGCATGAAGGTATAGAGAGGTGGTGAGGAATTCTATTAAAAACCACATCTTAGCAAACGCATAACAAAATCTATGAAGTCATATTTCCATGGTTAATGTGAAAATGGGGCTCCATGACACCTCAGGGCTATACTTGTCTGGCGTCTGGCTCTTTTAGTTTAGCATCGTAACATGCCTTACTTAACTCAGTCATAATTTGACTGCTGCTTGGATCCAAATTACTCAGTCCAACAACACCGGCGGCTTGTTTTGGAACTCATTTAGTTCAAAAATAGAGACTAATAGAGTCTAAAGTTTGTGTGTTTCCTTTTGTGTGCAGAAGCCTTTTTGTATGCAAGCACATTTGTGTGTGTGTGTGTGTGTGTGTGTGTGTGTTCACAACAATAAATGCACTGCCTGGAGCTGAGGGAAAGACTGTGGACTGAGGCTCACTATGATGCGGTTCAGACTGTTAAGTTTATGGGCTGAATCTTACTGAAGGCAGACAGGGTTGTAAAAACCCTCTGCCGCTCGCCAGACCCTAGGCTGGGGCCCCTTTAACACGGCGGAGCCCCCGACACTAGCAGGAAAACAACAAGCGCACGGAGGCATCAAGAGATGAGGCGAGAAATAGTGTGTTAGACTACAGCACGGCTCTGCTGGATTCCTGTTAGTCACAAGTGGGTTTGGCAGAGACATGAGATGCACTGCTGCTGTAATCACATGTAAGATCTGCACATAAATACAGTCATCACAGTGTCAAAGGTCAAACTAGGTTCAACAGTGTAAAATAATTGCAATTATTTAAATAGTAATTTGGTATCAAACTTAATAAATTAATTTGATTACCAACATAATGATAATAATAATAATAATAATAATAATAATAACAACTTTATTTATATAGCACATTTAAAAACATAGTTTACAAAGTACTTTGACAGATGAAGCAGAACAAAAACAGGATATCCAGAAGTCAAAACAGAAAGCTAAACAGTGAAACCAAACAAAAGCAGAACTAAATTTGCGTAAATAAAAACAAGAATGTGTCCGTATGAGTATCTAAAACAGTCAACTACTAAAAGTAGCTTTGTTTGAATCTTTTGAATTACTCCTTTATAAGATATTTCCTGATATAAAATAGGAAATTAGAAATAAAAAAATAAAAAAACATGTTGTTAAGGTACCGAATCTCAGATATCATATTGGCATGAATATTAGGACATTTCAAATGATATAGAGAATAAAATCAAATTACTGTACGTCTTGTTGGTTGCCTAAAGGCATCTGGCCCTGGTCCTGGTCTGATCCAGGCAGTGTGAAGGTGAGGCTTGTATGACCTGCTATCCATCCCTCTCTCCGGAGTGATCGTTCCTCCATCCACCCCCCCCCTTTGATCCTCAAAATACCTCCCGTCCAGTTTGGCCAACCAAAACTAAACCAGGCCTCGCTGGAAACCTGCCATCGCTCCAGGTGTCTACACAAAGAGAGAGAGAGAGAGAGAGAACAAGAAAACATGTTCAAAAAGTTCAGCAGAGCTTCCTGCCTGTTTTCTCACGTCGTCACGGCTCAAGAAATTGTTAAAAAAATCCAGTATCTTCCTCTCTTTCCTCTTCTCTCACCCTAACCTGTTTATTTCCCCTTTTATTGGTGCAAAACAACATACAGCTCAGTGTTAATAGTATAAATAGACATACAGAACATGATCTCACTGTACTTTCAGTGTCCAATAGGATGTACTGTATAGGAGCCAGAACAAAAACAGACCTGAGTTTAATTATAGTGTCTATATTCTAGTGTGTGTGTTCGTATTTCTTTGACTTCCTTTAGAATTGTGCTCATTATCTCACCAGAAGATATTATTAGAGTAATTTGATGCCATTAGCCTGCTGCATTCACTCATGAACCACCAGACCTCTGTCTCCATAATGACCGCAATAAGTCAAATTGCTCCTTTATGTCCGCACACTTCATGTTTCCCGTCAGCTTCTCGCTGGTTGTCTATCTGCTGCTTTCTGACACATCAAAGTGTCTGACATATTATTATCTTCTTTGAAAACACAGATTAGTGTTTATTTATTTTTTGGTTTAAATGTATTCCTCTTTCAATATAGTCACGTCTAATGTCTCTCTCTTCCCTCGTCCTCTCCAGCATGGCCGCTGTGCCATCCCTCAGCCGCTGGTGCAGCGTTACTCCGAGGACTTGGAGCAGCCAGTCAAGGACGTGGCCTCCACCATGGACCAGCTCCGAGTCAAAGAGCTCCGTAAACAACACCGCATGGCTGTAAGGAAACATTTCAGATTTTCCAGAGAACCTCATATCAATGGTGTTAGAGCAATTTCTTCTGAGTTATAGAGCTAGATAAATGCTTAGTCATGCTTTCCTAGATAGTAACAATGCAGGCTGGAAAATAAGCCAGTCATTTTCCTGTACCCAGTGCTGGCGCCATGATTGAGGAGCTGTGACTGTTCTGCTTGCTTAAATATCTAACAAACCGGGTGAATGTGGAGATATACTTTTAAAAGGGAATTGTCAATGTATTATTGCTGTAAGTAGGCCAAAACTGAATTAAGACTTAATAAGAAAGGCACTCGGAGAGCGCAGACCTTCGCCAAAGCCATGTCCTATCTTGCAATGTTAACAAAAGTGAAAAATAATTTGTGTATCCACCCTGTGATTCGGATCTGCTCCACAATTTAATGGATTCTTCCTTGGCTCATGCTACCCCCCCCCACCCACCAAGTTTCATGAGAATCGGGCCAGTAGTTTTTCTCTAATCCTTCTGACAAACAACCAAAACATAACTTCCTAACGTAGCTATAATAAAGTCTATCTTTTCCCCATAACTTTTCATGATTTGGCCAGTTTTTCCACCACAAATCTCTCTGTATATTCAGTAATGTGACATCATCAGAGTAACTACGGTAACTAACGTCTTTTTACCCCCCCCCCCCCCATTGTGTCACTCAGATTCCTTCCGGAGGTTTGACCGAGATGTGCCGGAAGCCTCTGCCCTCAGGAAACATCAGCACAGTTTCTGACTGGCTCACCTCCATCGGCCTGCCCATGTACGCCACGCCTCTGGCGGCGGCGGGAGTCAACACGCTGAGTCGCGTGGCCTCGTTAACAGAGAGCGGTGTGTGGGAAGCCGGGGTGCGGGATGAAAGACACGCCCGCCGGCTGGTCAGTGAGGCACGATTGGTCGGCTCGCACAGAGAGGTGCAGTCCTAACCGCGTCGGGCGGAGTCGTATAAAATAACAGGTATCAACTCACTGGTCAGCACCATCTCATTTAAACACGGTCAGTAGGCGGCCAAAGACAAATTGGCCACAAGACTCGACGATCACACGAGTGACCGCAGTACTACAGTACTTCCTGTCTCGCATGTGTCAAAAGACTTAAAGTGAGCCACCCTGCTCTCTGATTTTCTCTCTTTATCACTCTTTTCTCAAATGTTTACGGCACTGAGGAGTTTCTCCTGACAGCCAAGACAAGATATCAGATGCCTTTTTAAAAATAAAAAAAAAAGACTGTAGACTCACTCTGTGGGATGGCTTCCATTCTGAAGACACCCCCGAAGTCTTAAAGTAAAGACTTGGATCTGCCTTGAAGGATGATAGCACACTCTTTTGTAGGATGGATGTTTTTTAAATACAGAAAGGACAGTTTACTTCCTGCACATTTCATAAGTGCGTCATTTTAATCCTTTGCGGCAAGGCAACATTATCTGAGGGTCTTTTAAGGAAGTAGCTCGGCCAAAGTGATTTACTCATTCAGTGTTTCATCCCCACTAATAATTAAAAACAGAATTCACTTAATAATATCTGGACATTTAAAAAAAAAAAACTATGAAAAACTGGTGGTTTCGAGATGGCTTATTTTGTATCATGTTTCTGTATTATAGCATAACGCATATCTTCATTTTAAAATGATTTATATGTTAAAAATTTGTGTTTGCCTTTTGAATGTTGCAGCCTTATTTTGAGGCCAGCTCTCAGTCATTTCTAAGCTGAAACAGCTGACATCACACCTTTATATTTCATATTATACTGTATTTCACTGCATATCTTGGATGCACACCCCGCGCCAATATGAATATACGTCTTACAGAAAGCTCTGTTTTACTCCAGTAATCACAATCAGCTTTCACGGCAACAAAACATTCCCCGTGCATCCAGGCACATTTTAAGTTGCCTTTCCATTACAAATGAATAGCTTCATCAAACAGAACATATGTATAGTATTGATTATACCAGGACTGAGGCTTAGTGCTAAAGGTGCAAGCCTCTTTTGTTCTGAATGTGTCTGAGAAATAATTGAGATTTTATGAACACACTTAACCAGATCATTTCAGTCGTACACATGGATGTGGACCACAAAACATGCCTCTGGCTGGTTGTGGTTTCTATACTGGTGAAGCTCCTATGATAAAACCACAGGCACGGCACAGACGTCCTCCCATGTTTAACATCCCTGTTGAACACATGCACTGTACATGTCCCATGCACAGAGCTACGAGAGAGGGAGGGAGGGAGGGAGGGAGGAAAAGTT
>JAOVVB010124167.1:0-12436 GCA_028570985.1 Heterobranchus longifilis | reverse complement strand
GCCGTCATAATTACTACGGCCACTAGAGGGAACTATAGTAACTAGGCCTAATGCTGCGTTCACGTGCTCCTCGGATGGTCCCCGTTTCCGAGTTGGGAAGTCGTCCTTCCGTCTTTGGTGTGTTCATGAGGTTGAAGCGGCTTGATGTCGGCATGTGGAAAAACACATTATTGTTCATCATATTTTACATGAATTATGGGATTCTATCCCTGTTTTATGACTATTTTCCCTTGTAAAGCACTTTGAGCTGCCTTTTATGAAGGTTGCTATACAAATAAAGTGTATTCAATACGTGGACAGCAACTAACAGTTACAACCATATTACACAGTACATGTGAGCAAAGAAATGACATAATAAAAAAGTCCCTTACTTGTGTCTGCCATGTTACCCAACAACTCGTGTAGCAAAATTTTCCTCAACTTTCCGAGTTGTTGGGGGTGTTCATGTGAATTTTCTCAGTCTGAATTTCATTTTTCCAATCACTCCGATACCACATGAACGCAGCATAACAACAATCGTAAATGGGGGTTGTAATAAGATGCTTGTACAAGCAACCTATGGTATTGTTTTTTGGGGGAGGATAGTCTCTGAATTTAGTATTAAGGAAGCCCTTGTAGTGTTTTGTGTTTACATTATTGCACAGTGTTAATGACATTAAATCAGAATGGAAATTACTTGGCATGTTTTAGGTTTTCCAAAGTTATTAAGTTTTGAAGTGGTAGGACAGATGAACTTTTCAGCAGCTAATCACCATAAAAATATGCCCACATGTTGCATACCGCTAAAGACTCGCATGACTCAATTGGCGGCATTGACAGTGCAAAGATTTACAAACCCCATATACCAAGAAAATTGCCAAGCCGTCAGCCGTGTCAAGCTGAGTGGAAGATTTATCTGATTTCCCCTTGTCACTATGTAGTCCTACCTAATGGCAGTGAGAGTTTTGCATCAGGACAGCGCCTGGCAGGACGGAAGAGGAGAGATTTAATGAAGCTTCCTCTGCTGGCTAATTAAAATCTTCCTCTCCCCCGCTCTGTCATTAAGCAATGTTTTAACAGGAGGATGGCAGAGAAGATAGCCTGCGAGTTTTCATTTTGTGTGTGTGTGGGTGGTGAATACTGCACTGTATTTTATGCACTGTATGACTTTGTATGTATGTGTTTATGTGTTCATGAGTGTTTGTGTATGCCAGTGCCACTTCTCGCCAAAGGTTTCCCTATACCCTGTGTTTTTCCGATTACATTGGACCTAAGGGGGTGATTCTGAAAACACACACGCACACTTGCAGTCAAAGTGCTTCTCGAAAAACAGAAATAAAGTCTTACCCAATATTCATTCTTCTCCACACCCTCTATGTGCCTGTGGATAGGCTAATGGGCTGCGGCATCATCCTCTGACACGAGACATTTTTCTAATATGTTTGAACTGCTGGAGGACTCCACTGGGGTTTAATTGCAAGGGAAGTGCACAGATATGTACTTAATTAAATCCCTTTACCGAGCCATGTTATCTTATATTTGCATTTTATTTAGAGGTGGAGCTTCTCTGTTAACTATGTTGTGATTTACAGAAGAGCTCCTCAGTTCTTTATTATGGAACATCCAGTTGTTTTCTCTCTCTCTTTGTTATTTTTTCATGTAGCAGAGAGGGGGGCTGGCTCAAGGGAGCTTTTTGGCTCAGTGCACTTGTTGGAGAGCTGCACATTCAACAACTTTTAAATGATTTCAATATGCTTATTTTGATATACTGTATGTCTGCTAGAGGGAGTACCTAGCCCCAGAGCTTTTGCGACTGTATTAAACTTTATTATGCAGGTTTTGAGCTGCATGTTGGCAAATACACTAAACTCAAAGTGAATAGAAAGCAGTGCCCCGCAGTGTGGAGCTACAATATCATTGTAATAAACCATTTGAAAATGGGAAAACCTCATATTTGGCTCTTGAGTCAATTCATTTGTGCATTCACTTTCAGCTCCTCAGTCTGCCTCTCTCAATTCAACAACTGTGCAGCTTCGTCGACGCGGTACAAAAGATTAATATACAGCACCATGTAGCCACAATGACCCGGGCTCCACTCCTTCCATATTGTCATATCCAGGCTTGGGAAGAATTTCATATCATGAATATCCTGGCCAAAATAATTGCGATTCACAATATTCTCCCAATGATCATCAAAATATGCTTAAAACACACTGGAATCACTTTACCCTATATTTTGCTTTGTTGTGACTTATTTCTCAAAACATTGCGACTTTTTTCTCAAAACTATGCCTTTTGTTGTGTATTCCAGCAAACCAATCTTTTGAAAAATATGCACTAAATGATCCGTCTATGCACCATTTATGTGCACACTCTTTACTCTTTACTAGTTATAACACACACACACACACACACACACACACTCACACACTCCCTGCATATATATATATATATTTATTTATTTATTTATTTTTTTATTTTTTTATTTTTTTTTTATTTTATTTTTTTTATTTTTTTATTTTTTATTTTTTTTTACAAACAATGTGTTGGATTTTACAGTTGAATGAGTTACTTATGCTATTGTATTGTGAAAGCAGAGAGGTCAGGACCATGGATAGCGCTCTGATGGTCAAAGTGCTGAAAAGTGAAAACAAGCATCAGCGCCTGAGACCAGAATAGCTGTCTATTTCACCGTGGTGCTGAAATGACTGCTGACTTTAACAAAAGACAGTTTTTGGTGCACGAGTGCACTCCTATTTGATATAAAGGCAAGAGATGAAGCCTATAGCACACAAATTCATGAACAAAAGACAGAGGAGAGCTACAATATTTAACAAAAAACTGGCCAGCTACACACAGTCTGCATAAACCCCATCAAATGATGACTTTTCTGCACAACAAACAGCCTTATTTCTGCCATATATCCTACATATAAAAATCGACTCCGGATTAATGGCATCTATGAATAACCTGCCGGTGCACTGTGTGTTGGGGCTAGACACCAGAATGTCACAAGAAGGCATCTAAATTATTTATAACGTAATCCAAATTTCATCTGGAAAATAAGCTAAATAAGAAAGAGCCCCATTGAGCATCAAAACGCTGTGCCAACCATTACGCACAGGATTTCAGACTAAATCTTTTTTTTTTGTAATTTTTCTGCCTCCAGGCAGCCTTTGGGTTCCATTAATTTCAGTAGAAAATGAAAATCAACGTTTAACACACTTAAACCTTGCTGTGGTTAGATAATGCCTCACAGTAAACATCAAGTCCTTTTTTAATTTTGGCCAAAGTGAAATTATAGTTGCATGTTAATGTGGTAGATTGCAGGGACAGAAAACCTTTCGTTCAAGGACTTGTTTGAGGGCAGGGGAAAATCCACATTGCTTTTCCTCATGGTTTCTCTCCCTTTACATCTATTTACAATGGGATGTACAACAGCATGCAGTAGTAATAGTGGTGTAAATTGACTGCCATGCCATTTTAAGGTAATCAACCTTCAAGTGTTGTACAGATGTTGTAAACCAAAAAGGAACATCAGTAGTTTCTACAGACACAGGGTACTGAAATCACTAAAAAACACTGAAGTCACACTAGTACAAATGTAACTCACCATCTGTAGTCAAGTAAATCCTTGATTTGGAGAGACACGAGAAAATCTATCCTAAATTGAATTCACAAAGCCTTTGCATGACAGCAGTATCTTTATGACAGACTATGATAGGAACGGCCCCTCGTGGTGGATCCATTTAACCGTTGGAATCCACATTGCTCGGACCAACGGCGTCCAGCAGCGCCAGTGACAGCTTTAATTTGGTAGCTGGCGGTCAACATGATTAGCAAACTGCAGGAGGCTTTTACAAAGTGGACCAACTGCCTCAGCCGCCCACAGTGTGGGAGGAGAGGAGCACAGGACAGGCAATGAGAAGATTGTTAAGGCAGATACTCGTATACGCTGTGAAGATCATGTGTGGAGCTGCTGGTGTTACACTGCATTTATTATTTTAGGAAGGCTTTCTCTTTTTGTTTGGTAACACAGGTACTTAAATATATTTTAGTACTGGGCGTTTGATTTTAGAGGAAAGGAGAAATTGCTTACTGTAAGTATTTTAGTAAGTACTGGGTACTTACAGTGATTATACTGTAAGTATTTTAGTAGGGTACTTATGTCATTTCTCCGTTCCTCTAAAATCCACCATAAGTACCCAGTACTTACTAAAATGCTTCCAGTAATTTCCTCTGAAAGACCCATTTGTTACTCCCTTGTTCCGCTGTACCTATAAGTACCAGTAGGAACAGGTAAGTATTTATATGTACTGATTCTTATGACGATATTACACTGTAAGTTAAGAGGACTTACCCGGTAAGTGTCGGGTAATTACGCTGTAATCACAGGCTGTATTATAAAATGTTACCTTTTTGTTTTAATGTATTGTAAACAAAACAAAACATTATGCACAAACCGTGTACTCATTACATTGGACAACATGTATGCCATAATGCACAATGTTTTTACATATTAAACACTGAAAGATATATTATACATGCACACACACACATCATTCACACCTTTTATTTCATATGCAAGCAGAAGCCCAGCTACTGCTTAATTTTCCAGTTGGCAGGGAGTTGATGTGTTCAGATATGATTTATTGATCATGTTGAGCACATTAGTTTACCCACTGTGTTCAGTTAAAAAGCAATAACACATTTTACACCCTCTGTTCCATGCGAATGCAATAACACTAAACTAATTACGCAAACTGGGGACAGCGGTGCGATTTGTAAAAGCCTGAGCTGCGACTCTGAGCCGTCTTCACTGCGAATATTGGAAGTAATACGCAGATATTTGATTAATTCATACACACCTTATCTCTCTCCATTCACTGACTGGAAGAGAGTCATGGGGCAGTGACTGTGCTTACATGCCAGAGCAACTCAGCTAATGGCTATTGTCTTGTCTTGTTCTTGTCAATGACGCTCTCCATGTCCTTTAATAATTCAAAATCACCTGTTCAATATAATAAAACTGGGGATCAAAATCATGAACAAGAAAAAGGCAGGTTTTAGTGCATCAGCACCAAAGAATAAGAGTTTTGATTATAGGCACATTTCACACCAACAGTCATTCAGTTCTATTTTTACAGATTTAAACTCACTTTTGCTCCGCTGAAAATTTTACATTCATCCAAAACAGTTGCATAACATGTGGTTCCACAAGAATCAATCCCTGGACCTTTTTAATCAAAAGTCTGCACGCTGCAACTCATACAGTCATACAGAAACACATGATTTAATACATGATTTAATACATTTCCTGCATATATACACAACTGTATGTTTCTCAAGGCTGTATTACTAACAGGTAAAGCTTGCAACAAATGATTGGCACTATTAAAGTACAATATCAACTAGGTCCTGCATTATTATGTAATCTGTCTTGTAAAGGGGGAGTGTATTTTCTCCCAGATTACGTTTGTCTTTGACGTATCACCAATATGTTTCTAACTAAAGTCTGTGGAGGTCGAAGGTCGTGGTAGACTGATGGAACTAACACCCAGGAGACGGCTGTTCATGTCCCTTGTGAAACTAAACGTAAATGTTGACTTGTTTTGACGTACTCCTTAACTTATGTAACAAACATACTTATTTTAACCAAGTAGTTTTGTTGCCTAAACCTAATGTAACCAAGTACTTTTGTTTCAGTTCACAATGTTAATCACAACGTCGCTGGTCGCTGGAAAATATATTTCCCTCAAAACCTTCTTGGCAATTTGCTATCGGTTCTAATCGGTTCTCGGTTCTCAGTTCCCAACCCTACTGAGAAAGCAGTTTACTTGTATGAGAACGTAACTTTTAGGAGACAGGGTTGTGTAGAGGAGCCATGTGTCAAAATCTCATTCTAACACCTTTATTATTTTAGTTTATATTTTGCACACATGGTGCTTTGTCCTAAATAAAGTCATGTTTCATCCACAAACTATCTGACACACAGAAAACCTCGAGCCAGGTATTCCAATAGGAGAACGGTGTCTGGCTCCCTGTGCAAAATACAATGAAGCTGCACTCTATAGTGTGCTGCGTTGACTGTGCAGGATGGTAACTTGAAGGCAACAGGGACCCAATATCAAATGTTTTGCACCTGGGTCCCTAAGCAGGTTAATGTGGTCCTGGACTTACTGCACACCTCTGGATGTGCCCCAGCGTTTATCTCTTGAACAAGACAAAAAGAGGTGAAACTCCACTGATAAGAAAACAAGGTAATACAGTTTATCTTGCTCCTTTGCCTCTTGAAACTACAGATGAAGTTGTGAAAATGGGTGGTATGCCTCATGTGACCTCAATTTTCAGAAACATATCAACAGTGGTACAAGGTCAATGATTTTAAGAAACATTACACAAATTAGATGATTGCAATCAAATCCCAGGCTTTTGTAACCTGTAAGATAGACTACAATAATAGTCTTTCTCAGAAGACTGTTTTTGCAGCCAGAGTTTTGACAGGGGCTTAAAATGAGAGAGAGCATATTACTTCTATCCTCAAAACACTACATTGGCTTCAAGTATGTGCTGGGATTGGCTTTACTATTCTTTAGCTTGTCTATAAAGCACTGAATGGCCGTGTTCCACAATGTTAGCCATGCAGAAGTGAAAATCCATGAGCCACCCACATTTCTCATGTCATTTGGCACTAGTGGTCTTGTTGTCCCAGTTGTTCATTTTGGTGAACTCTGCTGAAACTGCTTTTAGTATTTATACTCTTAGTCGCTAAGGCAGCCTTCCTGAGGACTTACAATGTGCTCACATCTTTTCTCTGTTGCCTTCTTCGAATCAATAATTCTTCTTTGTTACTGGATAGTTTGTGTGCTTGCTGTGGGCAAATTGATGTAAATGAAATATCTATCTTGCAACAAATTTACATTATTAGTTTCTCATTTTATTTCTTCATATTTTCTTTGATCCAGCGCACATTCTCCAGTGTTTGAAATCTGATATAAATAGATTTTGCCCTTGGCATCACCTCACCCAGGTTAAGTTTTGACATATTATTATGTTTCATAACTAAGTGATGAAATTTACTCACAAACACCCAAATCCAGAGAGTTGCAGAATTTCCCCTGAATCCTCCCCGCATGCAAATCCAACTTTTTCTTTCTGTCCAAGCACGAGCATGGATACACACATTCACATCCGTGCACATTTTGAAGGTTCTGCATTTTTGCCACTCCGAGGTCCCATATTGGCCAATCATTATTAATTTTCCCTCATCATATCCTGTTATCGCTCTATAATAAAAAAACATATTAAACTAAAATGAAAAGAATAGCGAAGGATTTGAGGAAATGTAGCATCCATCAGCTCTTTCCCCCTCTCTCCTATCAGTGGTAATTGATATTTGAGGCCTCGTTTTGCGCCCCGGCTTCCTTTTCTTGAAATGAGCTTTTGGAGCGCCGAGAAAACAGCTGAGGCGGTGGAAATGGAATTGGTTGTGTGTCGGTGCATGAGAGAGTAGGATTATCCCAGCGTAATGTCAGCCTTATTAAACACTATTACACTCTATAGATCAGAGAGGGATCTGAAAAGGATATACTGCCAGCTCATCTGTGTGAGGAAGTGTGTGTAAATTGGGATTATATGCCCATAAATTAGGGTTTTGTTTTTTTACTAAGCGTCAGATATGATCCAGTGAATGTGGTCCACCTCTGATACAATGCAATATGTTTGAGGATGTATTATTATTAGTAGTATTCGTAGTAGGCCTAGTAGTAGACAATTATAAAAATAAAGGCCTTACAAACTTAAAATAGATTTTTTTTTAAAGTCACAGGTATTGTATTTGATTTTAGTAGAAGTTGCTGTATTATCAGTTATCAGAGTCAATTGTTTTCAGTATGTATAAAATTCAGGACAATTGCATTTATGTACAACCAGTACCTGCCAGTACAACAATATATATATTTATTCTGTCTTGCTAACAATCAAAATGATTCACAAAACACACTCACAACACACAGGTATTGGCTGATCGGGCTACACAGCTGTTTTACTTTGATTATTTTTTTTTTGTTGTTGTTGTATGTATGGAAATAATTTCACGAGAGACAAACAAGCTTTGGTGTAAAATATGTTTTAGTTATGTGCAGGTGGTCTGTGCCAGCACCACATGCCATCATCCCATTCCAGATCAAAGTAGCTGCAGTTTTAGAGCCAGAAACCATCTGTTGTCCGATGTGCTGTAGGGTTAATACTGGCTATTTATCAAAAAAAAAGAAAAAAATCAAAGCAATGAAAAATACATAAGCAACTGTTGGGAAACATCTGAATTACAGTAGTATTGATATTAACAAGCACATTATTCAGGATGAGGTTGTCGTGCGTTGTCCCATGAGGCTCAGCAGGAACACACGACGTGGAGAGAAGTCTTTCTTATTGTAGCCAAACCGTGTAACACAGACATAATCTCTTCCAGTCTCAGACATCTCGCCATGCACCATATTGTTCAGCTGGAAATTGAGCTGCAGTAACAAAGTGTGTTCCATTTCGTGCCAAGCAGCTGAGCCTGAAGGCAAGTTAAACTCTCAATATTTGGCTGTTGTTTGTTTTTGGGCTTAAATGGCAACAGGAAACACTCACTGACAAAGACAACCCCTGGCCTTGAGATATAATACTTCAGCTAAGAAAAATAGCTAAATAGTAATTAGATAATTAATAATAATTACATGACATACACTCACATGTGTGCACACACAGTTCTACCACTTAAAGGGATAGTTCAGATTTTTTTTTAAACACAAGTTACAAAGTGCTTAACAACAACAACTAAAAAGCATAGTACACAAAGCATATACAACATAACAATATTTAAAATACAAGTAGACATCACGCACATACCGACACAACAACATCACAGAAAAATAAAAACACAAGGCATATAAAAGTGGGTTTTTAGGTGTTTAAAACAGTCAACAAACTGCTGATGTAATGGGAGGGGGCAGACTTCTTCCAGAGTCTGGGTGCCAGGCTGGAAAAAGCACAGTCACCTTTGGTTTTTAGTTTAGTTCGTGGAACGGCCAACAGGTTGTGATTTGATGACCCAAGTGATTGCTCGGTATAGCGTACATGGGTTTAGTAGCTCGGAAATATAGGAAGGAGCTAAGCCATGCAGAGCCTTCTAAGTGATTAAGAGAATTTTAAAATCAATAGCAGATTGTGGTCAGCACGCCGAGAAGCAGACAAGAGTCCTGACACAGAAGCTAAGAAATGTACTGCTGTGGATGGGGTCAGCAGCTAGACATATTTTAGCCACATAAAGAAAGGCCCACCTAAAAAAAAAATCAATATCAGTTTAAGTGTACGCCATATTTTTAATGTTTTCATCACTTTACCTTGCCATCAGACAGCCCTGTTTAAGTTTATGTGGGGGTAATTAAAGCTGTTGTCTATGCTCTCGTCAAAGCCACCAGACTCTATTGACAAAAATAGTAATTTTACCTCACAGAACATGGGAGTCTAAAGTCTTCTAAATATATATATTGATTTTTTTAGGGCCTTTCTTTAGATGCGCAGTAGAAAATAAGTTTAGCTGCTGACCCCATCCACAGCAGTACATTGCTTAGCTTCCGTGTTAGGACTCCTGTCTGCTTCTGCAAACTGGAGGCGTGCCGACCGCCATCTACTGTAGATAATACACTGACTATGGAGAAGAATCTCATGCAACCCCTCTTCAAAAAATCTCAACTATCCCTTTAACAGCTCATTTTGAACAAAGCAGCAAAGATAATCCTTCCCTCCACAGGTCTGAGTGAAAAAAAAAACTTCCTCTCACTATTCATCAGCATTACAACAAAACACGCTCTGTAGAATATTTAATTGCCAGCCTCCGTGATAAATATACAATTAACTATTTGAATGCTGTCACTTCAGCAGCTAATTAGGCCATATAGCAGCGGACAGCCATGTCTTTGCCAGACTGAGAGGACTTAGAAGAGTGTGAATGAGACTGAGCCAGGCCTTTGTATGTAACTGCCATGCAGCATGGCTACAATTGGCAGGAAAGGACCCCCCTCTACTGTGCTTGGACCCCTCCCTTATTAGATGGGAGGCAGGTAGGGGGGACGCAGAATAAATCCCTGATTTTTGCACCGTGGGGAGGAAATTAAGACAGAAACTGGAAGCATAATATCAACATTGTTAAAACCACAAACAGTATGTCCTCTAAACTTAGCACCACTGACATATATTTCATCTTTGATAGATTTCCCATAGAGTACATAGGTTCTGTATGTTGAGTGCAGGGAAATGAATGCTGTGCAAATGTTGGAACATTTCCCGGCTCTGCCTCATTGTATCTTTGCTCGTGCTTTGGTCCATTGATTGGCACATCGCTGTAGCGTTCAGAGGAAAGCAGATTCAATACGTTCTACTGTCAGATGTCACTTGATGATTCTGCTTTTGATATTACAGAACTCTGATGACGTCAATCAACTTTGGTAACATGTGCGAGTCTGAAATTGTGTGTGCTTGTGATTTCAGTGAGCGTGCAGGGAGAGTGTGTTGTGTCCTCAGATCATTAACAAGAGAAGCTTGTGCTCCAATTGTGCTCATTCTCCCCTAATTACTGGCAAATGTTTCCCGCTAGTCCCATGAAGGCACACTCCATCATCCCAGATGACTGCACTTGTCTCGCAGTGCTTTCTGTCCTTTGCTAAGTTAACTAAGTCACAAACTGCACCTGCACCAGGAAGGCTTTAGTGTACAGTAGCATGGAGAAAAATGTTGTACTTGTGGTCCATATTTTTCATGCTTTTGAGTCTTTAGAGCCATTGGACCTCCTTACAGAGGCCTTCTCTTATACTTACAGATCAGTAGTGAAGGATGAGAATCAGGCAGTTTACAGTGGAGCCTTTTACCAGTTTTTAACTTTAAATTTGAATTGTGAAATCCAGTGTCTGTGGCAAACTGTGGGACTTTTGCTACACACATTATCTCTCCTTCTTATTCGCGTACCTCACTCCCGTGTTTCCAAATCAACACTTCAGGAGTTGTGAGGCGAGATTCTCCCTTTTTTTTCTACTACTACCTCACTCGTGTGTTGCCATATCAACGATTCAGGAGTTGTGAGGCGAGATTCTCCCTCCTTATTTTAGTACCTCGCTTCAACGACACAGGTCTCCTGTGCTTAATCAGGAGCAGGAAGTAAGAGCAATTTAGTTAATCGAATTGTTTATTTAGTTTATTTATTTGGAGCTCCACCTAATTAATGACCTCAACAATCTGCCAGACAGCAGATTCACCTTGACTATGTCAAATATTCAATTTAGTACATTTTTTCTCTCTTGTTCTGTGATCCCGTCAAATAACTAGGAGAATAATAATAAATAAAATAATAAGGAGACAAATGTCTTATTATAGCCTCGAGACACAGGGAGCTAGCTGCAATCAGACAATGAGGAAATACAGAGAGGCCTCTGGATAACAAACAGCTTTATGGATAACCAAACTAGCATTACATATTTTAATACCAATTATTTTCTCTAACACCATCCATAAAGTAAAGTCAGTACAGTACAGTAACAAACAATCAAGTCAAAATTAAAATGTTTATTATAATTATTATTTTTTACGTTTTACAAGTAATACTGTAAGTCCAATTACCACTGTGATTTTATGTACAGTGGCTAATAAATTATATGAATTGTTCCTGAAGGGATCAAACCCCAACCCACTGCTGACATAAGTGATGGCTGTAAAATAAATAAATAAATAATCAGGCATTTTGTTCTTCATGAAGCAGGCAGTTGTGGTTAGCTTTAATTCCTGTTGGTTAAAATGTGTTTCTATAATGAACAGCTTTTAAAACTGTAAAATAAACCATTTTAGCAATACTTCTGCACCTCACGATTCGATTGGATTACAATTCAGAGGGCTATGATTCGATTATAAAATTATTATTGATGCACCATTTATTTATTTTTCTATAGGCCTACATGATTTATTTTTTATTACTGTGTGACGCGCTACTTATACGTAGTGTATTTGTAATGAAAAATAAAATGTAAAATAAACACATGAATTTACTTTTCTTTTGGATTAATTGGCCTAGACACAACTTGCATTAGGGGTGTAAATGCAAAAATGTTTCCCCATTTACTATGAAATGAGCTTTTCTGCATCGATTCTTGACTTTTCTGCATCGAGACATAATCTTTCAAGAGAGAATTGTGATGCATCTAACAATGAAGATTTTTCTGCACCTCTATTTCTATGGCAGTCCAAAATTGTACACTAAATATACCAAAATGTAATGAGCAGCTTGCTATGAAATTAACTGAGCTCTTTTATGCTCCCCATAAGATGAACCTTGTCTATATCTTTCCTTTTGTCATGGGCAGACTGTCATAACTGTTTACACAAAACCATTTTTCTTTCATTTAAAATAAACTTAGATTCTGTTTTT